>JAJIYU010002520.1:0-30090 GCA_030144865.1 Tinospora cordifolia
ATCACATATTCTAGAATCATAAAATAAATTTCAGAACATGAGACTAAAATAATTAAATTCAGCATATAATCAAACTGAAAATTCTATCATGGAACACTCAAAATCATGCATCACCTATTAAAATAAAACCTAAACATGATACTAGGCATGGCATGATCAATATGCATGCATAAATTCAAATATGAATCAAATCTAAACTGAAAATTATTTTAGAATGCTAGAACTGAAAATCTTTTAATTTTAAAACCATACACACAATGAACATGCTAGAACTTTGAATAAGAAAAAGGGGTGTTTAAGAAATTACTTCCACCTTGTGACGCTTTTCTTCCGAAATTTTGCCAGCAATTCCCCTTGCGTACTAGTGCCAATGAAGATCGCCAAATTTAATTCCCCAATTCGAGAGCTTCTCACACACACAAGAAGGAAAAGATGGGAAAAGGTGCCAATAAGAAGGCTTTGAGAAAACAAGAGGAGCATTCAACTCTTTTTTTTTTGGAATGAATGAAATTATGAGCCTAGGGGGGTTTATATAGGTTTTCAAAGGGAGAAAATTAGAACGTTTTGTGTTCTTCTTGGAGTAAAACTCCTAATTTGTCTACAATTTAGTACTTTTTAATTTTTAGAGGAGAAAAATAGAAAGTTTTGAGTTCTTCTTTGAATAAAACACCCTAATTCTACTTAATTTCGTACTTTCTAATTTTTAGAGCAAAATGAGTATTTTTTAAATTTTTTCAAATTTTAGAAATATTTTTCAAAATTTAGAAATTATTTTTCAAAATTTTTGGATTTTTTTCATATTTTTCGTTAATTTTTTTGGTAATTTTCGTAATTTAAATTTCAACTTTATTCTAGTTCCTCAGATTTTCCTCGAGACACACATTCAAATTTTGATCAGAATCGTTGGATTAAACTCGGATAAATCAACAGGATTCGGATTTTTTATCACAGTTGTTGGATTTCCTCGAGCGCATCAACGATCGTGATCTTAATCAAAACGGCTTTGATTTGGACCATTCTGATCTTCCTCGAGCGCATCAACGTTCGCGATCAAATCACTCAGCTTTGATCTAGACCGTCTGATCTTCCTCGAGCGCATCAACGTTCGTGATCTCTCAACGCGGCTTTGATCTGGACTGTTGGATGATCCTCAATCACAGTGTGCGGTCCGATTTCGCGATCAACGAAACACTTTCTGGCCGTTTGATATTCCTCGAGTTACGCATGCAGATTTATGTTCGTTCGATCTGGCTGATTCGGTGCTCTCGTGCGTACGTGCGGACTTGATCTTGGCCTTAGGATGCTAATCCAGATTACAGATCTATGGTTCACAGCATTTTGAGTTTGTTTTTTTTATTTTTTAACCCTATTTCTTACTTTCTTTTTCGATATTTTCCACATTTCGACCAGAATTGACTTTCTAATTCTGATTTCATCATAAATTGCACATATTCTTGTGTTTTTGACCATGATATCCCATTTTATGCATTATAATCATATTTTTTTCTTCCAAAAATCCACTAAATTGATTTTTATTCCTCACTTGGGTAACTAAGACATGCCAAATTTTTCATTCATCAATTTTGTATAATTTTCTAAGTAAAAATTTAAATTTCCTATGAATTTTTTTTCGAGATGTTACAACTACTGATTAACGTTTTATCAAGACTCCAACTGAATGTAGTTGAATTAAATTGTAATCTAAAAACTTTTCTAAACAAAAGGTATAATTTTATATTAAGCAATCTATTAAGAAATCTATTAAGAAATATGTCTAGGATAGTGAATGCCACTGCATAATCTGTGATCCTTCGTTTTAATCATGAATTATTTAAACTATGAGCTTTTGCATCAGTAGTTGAAACCCTCTCCTGAGGTACTTCAAAATTCACTAGATTTGTCTCATGACGCCCTTTTCCGAGGTGCTCACTTAACAATCTAAGTGTTATGTTCAACAGTCCCTACGCAACCCCTTAGATTAGTCAACAACTTCCCGATAAATCAACCATTCTAAGTCCAAACTTTGACATCCACCCTTTAGGCCTCTCTTCCAAGTTAGACTAAAGTATTGGGTTCGATATGTCTATGGCCAGTAAACATAAGGCATTAAGTCCACACAATATGGAATAGAGTCTCTAATTCAATAACCACAACTAGATATCACAAATTATGCATTGAACATCACATCCCAGACAAGAAGACTAATTTGCTTGACATGAATTTAATAGAAAACATGAAACTATATTTAAAGAAATAAAACATACTCAAATCTTTAGAATAATCTTCAATTCTCAGTTGAAATACAAGTTTTTGTGCTCCACAACCATCAACAGTAATTTCTTTTAACTCTAATCACCCTTTCACATATATAGTCCCGCACTAAAAAAACCCTAAAAAATATGAAAATCCCGATAATCACTCGAGTGACCGTGGTCAGTAATGTTTATGATAACAAAAATAAAAATCCTCCCAATTTTGTCTACTAAGGTTTGCAATATCGCTTGTGCACATCTCATTCTGGTGACCGCAGTCACCAGTTTATGGACCGCGGTCACTAGTAAGCTTTCTTCTTTAGTTACCGTGATCTTCAGTTGTTGGACCGCGGTCTTCTGGTATTTCTTCATGATTTCTTCTCCTATTTTCCTTCACATGATGTATTCTTCCTTTGTGCTTCAACCTATATCCTGCAATGCACTCAATTTCCTTTCCCAGACATCATTTCCTCATAAAAGAGTTTTAAAACCTTAAAAACAAAGCTTATAAAGACATTAAACAATGCAAACCCTTAAACTATATGCAAATGTTGCTGATTATGCAATTCTTATACTAATTCTCCCTTTATTTCTTCAAAAATGCAATAATTACCCTAGATTAATGTTAATTGCTATGCAACTAACAGTACTGCATTCCATCCTCAAACCAATAGGCATTTTGATAGTGTTATTTAGATATTAGAAGATATGTTGGAAGCTTACATCCTTGATTTCAAGGGCAATTGGAGCAAGTACCTACATTTGGTGGAGTTCGCCCATAATAACAATTATCAAGCGAGTATACAGATGGCTCCATATGAAGCACTCTATGACAAACCCTATAGATCACCGTCTTGTTGGGTAGACTTTGAGGATCAAGTTCTCACAAGACCAGAGTTGGTAGAAGAGATGAACACTCAAGTAAAGAAGATTCAGAAGAGGCTAGTTATAGCTTAAAGTAGGCAAAAAAGCTACACAAACAAAAGAAGAAGACCTTTAGAATTCCAACTGGGTGAAAGAGTTTTCCTAAAGATTAGTCCACAAAAGGGGATTAGACAGTTTGGAATCAAGGGCAAGCTAGCACTGAGATTCATTGGTCGGTTTGAGATACTCAAGCGAGTTGGTGAGTACGCCTACGAGCTGGACTTGTCGAATCATATGTCCTTGATCCATAAGAACATGAAGGCAGCTCAGGATCGATAGAAGAGTTACGTAGATAACCGGAGGAAGATCCTTGAGTTTGACGTTGGTGATCATGTATTACTTTGAATTCTCCTTAGAAGGGGCAGACCCATTTTGCTATTTCAGTGAAACTCACTCTGAGATATATTGGACCTTTCAAGATCCTCGAGAAGATAAGTCTTGTTACTTAACGATTGTCATTGCCACCCTAGCTAGCGGGAGTACACAAAGTATTTCATGGTTTGATGTTAAGGAAATACTATCCTGACCCCTCGCACGAGTTAGACTGGAGACATGTTGATTTGCGAGGGGATTGCACCCATGATGAGCCTCCAGTAGCAATCATTGATTGAGCCGTGAATAAACTGTGCAACAAAGAGATATTGATAGCACGTGTGCGTTGGTAATTTCATGGAGCCAAGCAGAACACCTAAGAACAAGAAGACTACCTGGCAAGTCACTTTGCTGAGATTATGAGAGTCACTTCTTGATCCTTTGTTATCGTAGTAAATTTTGAAGATGAAATTTGTTCTAAGGAGGGGAGACTATAACGACCTGTATTTTTGCGCATTGAGTCAACAGATTCGACATAAATTTTCATGTATCAATAGATGAATTATAAATGAAAAATACATAATTTTACAAAAATATGTGATTTTAATGGCAATGGTATTAATTAATGTGCATATTAAATGACAAATAAAATAAGTATTTAATGATCGCAACGTTAATAATAATAAATATCACATGGTGGAAATTTATTTGATGATAAAATGAATTAATTAAAACATGCATACATATATACATACACATGTTGTATGTATATATATATATACATATATAGATGTAAAGTAGTGATGATGTGAGTGGGCTAAAAATAATAATAATTAAATGTATAAATAAGAGATAAATAGAGGTGAGGTCGAAAGAAAAGGCGGTTTGACTATTTGAGATTTTGTGGTGGGAGCACATTACTATGGACTTTGAAATGAGATTACCTCGAACTTAGCGGAATCACGATACTATTTAGTTTATTGTAGACAAACTAAGTTTGCTCATTTCCTCCCAATTCATACCAAAGATTCAGTTGAGAGGCTAAGTCGATTGTATATACGTAAGATTGTGAGATTACATGGGGTCCATTGTGTCTAATAGAGATGTTCAATTTATGTTTCATTTTTGGTAGAGCTTGCAGAGTCAATTGGGGACTAGAGTAAACCTGAGCACAACCTTCCATCCACAGACTAATGGTCAGTCTGAGAGAGTGATCCAAATTTTGGAGAATATGCTCCGTGCATATGTCTTTGATTTTGGTGGTAGCTGGGAGGATCATTCAACGCTGTGTGAGTTTGCATATAATAACAGCTACCAGGCGAGTATCGACATGGCACCGTTTGAGGCATTATATGGTTGACCTTGCTGATCACTAGCTTGTTGGGCCGAGGTTGGTGACATAGCAGCTTTGGGCCCAACTTTTGTAAAGGATCAGAATGAGAAAGTTTAGCGAATCCGTAAGAACACAAAGGCAACACAGGATTAACAGAAGCATTACGTGGATAACCGGAAGAAGATCCTTGAGTTTGACATTGGTGATCATGTACTACTTTAGATTTCTCCACAAAAGGGGTAGACTCGTTTTGGTATTTTAGGAAAACTCGCTTTGAGATATATTGGGCCTTTCAAGATCCCCATGAAGATATGTCCTACTGCTTACCAATTGGCATTACCACCTTAGCTAGCGAGTGTACATAATGTATTTCATGTGTTAATGTTGAAGATATGCTACCCCGACCCCTTGCACGTGTTAGATTGGAAACATGTTGATTTGCCAGGGGATTGCACCTATGATGAGGCTCCGACAGCTATCATTGGCCGAGCCTCAAAAAAATTGTGCAACAAGGAGATACCAATGGTACGTCTGTGTTGGTAGTTTCATGGTGTCGAGCAGGACACCTAGAATGAGAGAACTATATGGCAAGTCACTTTCTAAGATTATGAGAGTCATTTCTTGATCCTTTGTTATCTTAGTAAATTTTGATGAATTATTTGTTTTATGGACGGGAGACTGTAATAACCCATATTTTTGGATATTGAGTCAATGCGTGAGACATGTATTTTCATATATTAATAGATTAATTATAAATGAAAAATACATAATTTTACGAAAATACGTTATTTTTATGGCAATGGTATTAAGTAATGGGTGTATTAAATGACAAATAAAACAAATAATTAATGATAGTAATATTAATAATAATAAATATCACATGGTGGAAATAATTTCATGATGAAATAAATTAATTAAATCTTGCATACACATATACTTATACATGATTGTATGTTTAGATGTGTGTGTGTGTGTGTGTGTGTGTGTGTGTGTGTGTGTAAAGATAGTGATGTGAGTGGGTTGAAAAATAATAATTATTAAATGTATAAATAAGAGGATAAATAGAGGTGAGGTGGAAAGAAAATGCGTTTTGACTATTTGGGGTTTTGTGGTGGGAGCACATTACTATGGACTTTGTAATGAGATTACCCCGGACACAGTATAGACACGATACTATTTGGTTTATTGGGGACCGACTGAGTAAGTCTACTCATTTCCTCCCAATTCATACCAAAGATTCAGTTGAGAGGCTAAGTTGATTGTACATCTGCGAGATTGTGAGATTGCATGGGGTAAATTGTGTCTGATAGAGATGCTCGGTTTACGTCCCATTTTTGGTAGAGCTTGTGGAGTCAATTGGGGACTAGAGCAAACCTAAGCACAGTCTTTCATCTATAGACTGATGGTGAATTTGAGAGAGTGATCCAAATTTTGGAGGATGCTCTGTGCATGTGTCTTTGATTTTGGTGGTAGCTGTGAGGATCATTTGGCGTTGTGTGAGTTTGTATATAATAACAGCTACAAGGGGAGTATTGACATAGCACAATTTGAACCATTATATGGTTGACCTTGCCAATCGCCAACTCATTGGGCCAAGGTTGGTGACATAGCAGTTTTGGGTCCTACTTTTGTACAAGAGCAGAATGAGAAAATTCAGCAAGTCCGTAAAAACGTGAAGGTAGCTCAAGATCAACAAAATGGATATGTGGATAATCTAAGGAAAATCCTTGAGTTTAACGTTGATGATCATGTAATACTTTGAATTTCTCCTCGGAAGGGCAGACTCGTTTTATATTTTAGGAAAACGCGCTCCGAGATATATTGGACCTTTCGAGATCCTTGAGAGGATAGGTCCTGTTGTTTACCGATTGGCATTACCACCACAGCTAGCGAGAGTATAACATGTATTTCATGCATCAATATTGAGGAAATACTACCTCGACCCCTCACACGTGTTGGATTAGAGATATACTGATTTGCGAGGGGATTGCACCTATGATGAGGCTCTGATAGCTATCATTGATTGAGCCACAAAAAACTATACAACAAGGAGATATCAATGGTACATATCGAAAAACTGCACAACAAGGAGAATCAATGGTACATGTACGTTGGCAGTTTCATGGTGCCGAGCAGGACACTTGAGAGCGAGAGGTCTACATAAGGAGTACTTTCTTGAGATTATGAAAGTCGTTTCTTGATCCTTTATTATCTTAGTAAATTTTGAGGATGAAATTTGTTCTAAGGATGGGAGACTGTAAGGACTCTAAGGGCTGAAAAAATAATAATTAAATGTATAAATAAGAAGATAAATAGAGGTGAGGTGGAAATAAAAGGTGGTTTAACTAATTGGGATCTTGTGGTGGGAGCACAATATTATAGACATTGCAATCGGGTTACCCCAGATCAGCGGAGACACGATACTATTTGGGCTATTATGGACAAACTAATTAGGTATGCTCATTTCCTCCCAATTCATACCAGAGATTCAATTGAGAAGCTGAGTCGGTTGTATATCCGTAAGATTATGAGATAACAAGGGGTCCATTATGTCTGATAGAGATGTTCGGTTTACGTCCCATTTTTGGTAAAGTTTGCAGAGTCAGTTGGGGACTGGAGTAGACCTCGACATAGCCTTCCATCCACTGACTGATGGTCAATCTAAGAGAGTGATCCAAATTTTGGAGGATATGTTTTGTGCATGTGTCCTTGATTTTGGTGGTAGCTAGGAGGATCATTTGGCGTCATGTGAGTTTACATATAATAATAGCTACTAGGAAAGTATTAACATGGTACCATTTGAAGCATTATATGGTCAACCTTGCCGATTGCCAGCTTGTTGGGCCCTACTATTGTACAGGAAGAGACTAAGAATTTTTAGCAAATTCGTAAGAACACGAAGGCAGCGCTGGATTAATAGAGAGTTACATGAATAACCAGAGGAAGATCTTTGAGTTTGACGTTGGTGATCATGTACTACTTTAGATTTTTCTTCGGAAGGGACAGACTCGTTTTGATATTCAGGGAAACTCGCTCTGAGATATATTAGACCTTTCGAGATCCTCGAGAGGATAGGTCCTATTGCTTATCGATTGGCATTACCACCTCAGCTAGCGATAGTACATAATGTATTTCATATGTTAATGTTGAGGAAATATTACCCCAACCCCTCACACATGTTAGACTGTAGAATTGTTGATTTGCCAGGGGATTGCACCTATGATGAGGCTCCGACAGCTATCATTGGTCGAGCCGTGAAAAAATTATGCAACAAGGAGATACCAATGGTACGTCTATGTTGGTAGTTTCATGGTGCCGAACAGGACACCTAGAGTGAGAGGACTATATGGCAAGTCACTTTCCTGATATTACGAGAGTTGCTTCGTGATCCTTTGTTATCTTGGTAAATTTTGATGACAAAATTTGTTCTAAAGAAGGGAGACAGTAAGGACCTGTATTTTTGGACATTGAGTCGACGACTTTGACATATATTTTCATGAATCAATAGATGAATTATGAATGAAAAATTCATAATTTTATAGAAATACGTGATTTTTTGGCAATGGTATTATTAATGTGTCTACTAAATGACAAATAAGATAAATAATTAATGATGATTATATTAATAATAATAAATATCACATGGTGGAAATTTATTTGATGATGAAATAAATTAATTAAATCTTGCATATATATATACATGTACATGATTGTATGCATATATATATATATATGTATATATGTATGTGTGTGTGTGTGTGTGTAGTGATGATGTGAGTGGGCTAAGAAAAATAATAATTAAATGTATAAATAAAAGGATAAATAGAAGTGAGGTGGAGAGAAAATGAAGTTTGACTATTTGGGATCTTCTAGTAGGTGCACAATACTATAGACTTTGTAATGGTATTACCCAAGACTCAACAGAGACACGACACTATTTGGGCTATTATGGACAAACTAATTAGGTGTGCTCATTTCCTCCTAATTCATACCAGAGATTAAGTTGAGAGGCTGAGTCAATTGTTTATCTATATGATTATGAGATTACAAGGGGTCCACTGTGTCTGATAGAATGCTCAGTTTACATCCCATTTTGGGCAAAGCTTGCAGAGTTAATTGGGGGCCAGAGTAAACCTGGGCACAACCTTCCATCCACAGACTGATGGTCAGTTTGAAAGAGTGATCCAAATTTTGGAAGATATGCTATGTGCATGTGTCTTTGATTTTGGTGGTAGTTGGGAGGATCATTTGACTTCGTGTGAGTTTGCATATAATAACAGCTACCAAGCGAGTATCAACATGGTACAGTTTGAGGCATTGTATGGTCGGCCTTGCTATCGCAAGCTTGTTGGGCCAAGCTTGGAGACATAACATTTTTGGGTGTTACTATTGTACAGAAGCAGACTAAGAATTTTCAGCAAATTCGTAAGAACACGAAGGCAGCGCAGGATTGACAGGGAGTTACATGGATAACCTGAGGAAGATCCTTGAGTTTGACGTTGGTGATCATGTACTACTTCAGATTTTTCCTAGGAAGGGGTAGACTTGTTTTGGTATTTCAGGGAAACTCGCTTTGAAATATATTGGACCTTTCGAGATCTTCAATAGGAGAGGTGTTGTTGCTTGCCGATTGGCATTACTACTTCAATTAGCGAGAGTACATAATATATTTCTTGTGTCGATGTTGAGGAAATACTACCCTGACTCATCGCGCGTGTTAAACTGGAAACATGTTGATTTGTGAGGGGATTGCACCTATGATGAGGCTCCGACAGCTATCGTTGATCAAGCCGCAAAGAAATTGCGCAACAAGGAGATACCAATGGTACGTTTGTCTTGGCAGTTTTATGGTACTGGGCAAGACACCTGGAGCAAGAGGACTATATGGCAAGTCACTTTCTTGAGATTATGAGTGTCGCTTCTTGATCCTTTGTTATCTTAGTAAATTTTGATGATGAAATTTGTTCTAAGGATGGGAGGCTGTTAAGACTCGTATTTTTGGACATTGACTCGACGACTTTGACATATATTTTCATGAATCAATAGATGAATTATAAATAAAAAATTCATAATTTTATAGAAATACGTGATTTTTTTCCAATGGTATTATTAATTGTCTATTAAATGACAAATAAAATAAATAATTAAAGATGACAATATTAATAATAATAAATATCACATGGTGGAAATTTATTTGATGATGAAATAAATTAATTAAATCTTGCATACATATATACATATACATGATTGTATGTATATATATATAGTGATGATGTGAGTGGGCAGAAAAAAAATAATAATTAAATGTATAAATAAGAGGATAAATAGAGGTGAGGTGGACAAAAAAGGTGGTTTGACTATTTGGGGTCTTGTGGTGGGAGCATATTACTATAGAGTTTGTAATGGGATTACCCCAGACTCAGGGGAGACGCGATACTATTTGAGTTATTATGGATAAGCTGACTAAGTTTGCTCATTTTCTCCCAATTCATACTAGGGATTCAGTTGAGAGGCTGAGTTGATTGTATATCCGTGAGATTGTGAGATTACATGGGGTCCATTGTGTCTGATAGAGATGCTCAGCTTACATCCCATTTTTGGGAGAGCTTGCAGAATCAGTTGGGACTAGAGCAAACTTGAGCATAACCTTTCATCTACAAACTAATGGCTAGTCTGAGAGAGTGATCCAGATTTTAGAGGATATGCTCCATGCATGTGTCCTTGATTTTGCTGGTAGTTGGGAAGATCATTTGGCATTGTGTAAGTTTGCATATAATAATAACTACCAGGTGAGCATTGACATAGCACCGTTTGAGGCATTATATGGTTGACTTTGCCGATCACCAGCTTGTTAGGCCAAGGCTGGTGACATAGCAATTTTGGGCCCTACTTTTGTAAAGGAGCAGAATAAAAAAATTCAGCAAATCAGTATGAACGTGAAAGCAGCTCAATATCGACATAATAGTTACATAAATAACTAAAGGAGGATCTTTGAGTTTGATGTTGATGATCATGTACTACTTTGGATTTTTTCTCGAAAGGGGCAGAGTCGTTTTGCTATTTCAGGGAAACTCACTTCGAGATATATTGGACCCTTCGAGATCTTCAAGAGGATAGGTCTTGTTGCTTACCGATTGGCATTACCACATCAGCTAGCAGGAGTACCCAATGTATTTTATGTGTCGATGTTGAGGATATACTACCCCGACCCCTCGCACATGTTAGACTGGAGACATGTTGATTTACGAGTAGATTGCACCTATGATGAGGCTCTGGTCACTATCATTGATCAAGCTGTGAAGAAACTACTCAACTAGGAGATACTAATGGTATGTGTGCATTGGCAGTTTCATGGTACCGAACAGGACACCTGGGGGCAAAAGGACTGCATGGCAAGTCACTTTCCTGAGATTATGAAATTCACTTCTTGATCTTTTGTTATCTTAGTAAATTTTCTGGACAAAATTTGTCTACGGAGGGGGAGATTATAACGACCCGTATTTTTAGACATTGAGTCGATAGGTTTGACATGTATTTTCATGTATCAGTAGATTAATTATAAATAAAAATACATAATTTTACAGAGTTACGTGATTTTTATAGCAATGGTATTAATTAATGTGTTTATTAAATAAAAAATTAAATAAATAATTAATGATGGTAATATTAGTAATAATAAATATCACATGTTGGAAATTTATTTGATAATGAAATGAATTAATTAATTAATTGTATATATATATATATATATATATATATATATATATATATATACATATAAAGATAGTGATGATGTGATTGGGCTGAAAATAATAATAATAATTAAATGTATAAATAAGAGGATAAAGAAACGTGAGGTGGAGAAAAAAGGTGGGTTGCCTATTTGGGGTCTTGTGGTGGGAGTATATTACTATGGACTTTGCAATGGGATTACTCCCGTACTCAGCGAAGATATGATACTATTTGGGTTATTGAGCAGAGACTTACTAAGTCTACTCATTTCCTCCTAATTCATACTAGAGATTCAGTTGAGATGCTGAGTTGATTGTATATCCACCAGATTGTGAGATTACATGGGGTCCATTGTGTCTCAGTTTACGTCCCATTTTTTTCAGAGCTTGCAAAGTCAGTTGGGACTAGAGCAAACCAAAGCACAGCCTTTCATCTACAGACTGATGGTCAATCTAAGAAAGTGATCCAAATTTTAGAGGATAGGCTCCATGCAGGTGTCCTTGATTTTGGTGTAGTTGGGATGATCATTTGGCATTGTGTGAGTTTGCGTATAATAACAGCTACCAGGAGAGCATCGACTTGGCACCATTTGAAGCATTATATGGTCGACCTTACCAATCGCCAGCTTGTTGGGCCAAGGCTGGTAACATAGCAATTTTAGGCCCTAATTTTGTACAAAAGTAGAATGGAAAAATTCAGCAAATCCATAAGAACATAAAGGTAGCTCAAGATCGACAAAAGAGTTGCGTGGATAACCAGAGGAAGATCCTTCAATTTGACATTGGTGATAATGTACTACTTCGAATTTTTCCTCGGAAGGGGTAGACTTGTTTTGGTATTTCGAGGAAACTCACTCTAAGATATATTGGATCTTTTGAAATCCTTTATAGGATAGGTCTTGTTGCTTACCGATTGGCATTACCACCTCAGCTAGTAGGAGTACACAATGTATTTCATGTGTCAATGTTGAGGAAGTACTACTCGGACCCCTCGTACGTGTTAGACTAGAGACATGTTGATTTGCTAGGGGATTGCACCTATGATGAGGCTCTAATAGCTAATCATTGATCGAGCCGTGAAGAAACTGCACAATAAGGAGATACCAATGGTACGTATTGGCAGTTTCATCGTATTGAGTACGACACCTGGAAGCGAGAGGATTGCATGGCGAGTCACTTTCCGGAGATTATGAGAGTCGCTTCTTGATCCTTTGTTATATAAGTAAATTTTGAAGATGAAATTTGTTCTAAGGAGGGGAAACTATAACGACCCGTATTTTTGGACATTGAGTCAATGAGTTCGACATATATTTTCATGTATCAATAGATAAATTATAAATGAAAAATACATAATTTTACAAAAATACGTGATTTTTATGACAATGATATTTATTAATGTGTATTAAATGAGAAATAAAATAAATAATTAATGATGGTAATATTAATAATAATAAATATCACATGGTGGAAATTTATTTGATGATGAGATGAATTAATTAAATTTTGCATACATATCTACATATACATGATTGCGTGTATCTATATATATATAGTGATAGTGTGAGTGGGCTAAAAAAAGTAATAATTAAATGTATAAATAAGAGGATAAATAGGGGTGAGGTCGAGAGAAAAGGTGGTTTTACCATTCGGGTCTTGTGGTAGGAGCACATTACTATGCACTTTATAATCGGATTACCCCTGACTCAACGGAAACACAATATTATTCAAGTTATTGTGGACAGACTGACTAATTCTGCTCATTTCCTCCCAATTCATACCAGAGATTCAGTTGAGAAGTTGAGTCGATTATATATCTGTGAGATTGTGAGATTACATGGGGTCTATTGTGTTTGATAGAGATGTTCGGTTTACGTTCCATTTTTGGCAAAGCTTGCAAAGTTAGTTGGGGACTAGAGTAAATCTGAGCACAGCCTTTGATCTATATACTGCTGGTTAGTCTGAGAGAGTGATCCAAATTTTGGAGGATATGTTCCGTGCATGTGTCCTTGATTTTGGTGGTAGCTGAGAGGATCATTTAGCATTGTGAGAGTTTGCATATAATAACAGCTACCAAGCGAGTATCGACATGGCACCATTTGAGGCCTTATATGGTCAACCTGGCCGATTGCCAGCTTGTTGGGCTAAGGTTGGTCACATAGCAATTTTTCGGCCCTACTTTTGTACAAGAGCAGAATGAGAAAATTCAACAAATTCATTAGAATAGGAAGGCAGCTCAGGGTCGATAGAAGAGTTACGTGGATAACTGGAGGAAGATCTTTGAGTGTAACGCTGGTGATCATGTAATGCTTCTAATTTCTCCTCTAAATGGGCCAACTCGTTTTGGTATTTCAAGGAACTCGCTCTGAAATATATTAGACCTTTCAAGATCCTTGAGAGGATAGCTCTTATTGCTTACTGATTGGAATTACCACTTTAGCTAGCTAGACTACCCAATGTATTTCATGTGTCGATGTTGAGGAAGTACTACCCCGACACCTCGCACGTGTTAGACTAGAAACATGTTGATTTGGGAGGGGATTGCACCTATGATGAGGCTCCGGTAGCTATCATTGATGGAGCCAGGAAGAAACTAATGAGGCTCTAGTAGCAACAAAGAGATATCGATGGTGCCAAGCAAGACACCTGGGAGCGAGAGGACTACATGGCGAGTCACTTTCCTTAGATTATAAGAGTCGCTTCTTGATCCTTTGTTATCTTAGTAAATTTTGACGACGAAATTTATTCTAAAGAGGGGAGACTATAACGATTTGTATTTTTTGACATTTAGTCGACAGGTTTGATATGTATTTTCATGTATTAACAAATAAATTATAAATAAAAAAATACATGATTTTACAGAAATACATAATTTTTATGGCAATGTTATTAATTACTGTGTGTGTTAAATGACAAATAAATTAAATAATTAATTATGGTAATATTAATATAATGAATATCACATGTGAAATTTATTTGATGATCAAATGAATTAATTAAATCTTGCATACATATATATATGTAATACCCTAAAAACTCTGTATTTAATTAAATGAAATTCAAGATCAATTTAGTGAAATTGGGTGCAAAATGAAACCAGGCTCATTTCAGGGCTAAATTTGACAGGTTTTCAAAAGTCTCATTTTGTGACCTTTAGGGACCTAAAACAACTTAAAATGAAGTAATGTGACATGAACCAACTAATGGAACAACATATCAAAAAATTAGAACAATTGGTCGAGGTTAAGGTTTTCATTTGACAAACGACCTTCAGCGAGTCCAAATTAGAAAGAATTGTTATTTAAGGCACTCGAGGGATCGAAATGACTGGAAACGAAACAGAATAACATGAACTAACAAAATGAATGACATATCCAAAAATTAGAACATTTGGTCAAGATTAGGGTTTTCATTTGCCAAACGCCCTTGAAGGGGGTCTAAACTAAAAAGAATTGGCATTTAGGGTACGTCAGGGGGATCGAAATGACCTGTAAGGAAATGAAATGACATGAATTAACAAAATGAATAACATATCTAAAAATCAGAACAATTGGCCAAGATTTGGATTTTCATTTGCCTAGTGACCTTAGTGGGTCTTAAATAAATGAAAGTTTTTAAGGGAAAATCATTTGAGCCAAACTATACCTTAAAATGTGCATTAGGTTCATGTTATTCTAAGACTATAGGTTATAAATCATATTTCCATGTAAATAAGGAGATATTAATTTTTATTTGATTTTTGTAAACCCATAAAGTCATGGCCACCCCTAACATGTGCGAGTTACATAGGTGGAACACCATGATCATGTACACCCTACCCTACCCTAAGCTCCATCGGACATGTGCAGTATTTGAAACCATGAAGAATGATCCCATGTGCCATGTAAATGATCAAGTATGCCCACACCTATAGAAACCATGAAGAATGATTCCATGTGCCAAGATAAATGATCATATATACTAAGGTTACATAAAAAAAAATATCTCATAAGTGTGTATGTGGGCACACACGTGACAAACCCAACATAGAAGTTTAATGAGAGTAGTTGATTTAAAGAGATATAGAAAGATTCCTTCACCTAGAAAAAAAAATAGAAAATAGAAACTTGCCTCATGCTCACATGTGGAGCCAAAAAGGGAGAGAATCCAAGGGAAATAAGAAACATTCCAAAACTTTGTTTTTGTGTGCCCATATTAGAAACTTATTTGATTTTATGAATCACAACATATTAAAATGTTTCCCTACTAATAGAGGACGTCCAATGGAGATTAGAATGTATTCTAAACCTTTAATTGTGTTCACACACATAAAAAAAACAAATAAGGTTCAATGATTTTGCTCACACTTGGATTGAAAACCTTAGTAGTCCCACTTGCCAACCATGAACACATTTGCCTTCATTATGCAAACCATCCCCTTATGAGTTTAGAAACTTGCCCAAATTTTTGTGAGCTGCCCTAGGAAGTCCGTATGCTCTCATGAACATCTATATAAACCCCCCTTGCTCACTTTCATCTCATCCCAAAGCAAAGAGTTGACACTTCCCTCTTTGTTTGTTCTTGCCCTCTTCTTGGCACCTCTTCTCACTCACTTTTCTTTCTTGTGTGAGAAGTTCTTATTTTAGTGTTTTAGAGAGGTGTTGAAGTATTTTTCTTGGTGATTAGAAGTTCTTGAAGTTCTAAAAGTGGTGGATAAAGGAAATATCTGCCGAATTTTACAAAAAAAATTGAATTAAGGTGGATGGGATTTCTAGAACTCCTTCTTTACTGCTTCAAGTCTTTGGTCTATTTATGTTTGATTTTAGTTTTCAACATGTTTATATTTCGGTTTGAAGCATGTTTGATCAAGTTTTATTTTCAATTTAACATATTTTCATATTTTAATTCATACATGATAACATAACATGCTTAGAAACCACGCTTAGGCTTATTTTTAAAAATTTTTAAGCATGTCATGTATGTTTCCATGTTCTCTTGATTATTTAAATTCTGATATTAATTATTATGATCTTGTCTCATATTTATTTAAAATTAAATATGAGAAAGTGAAGATAACAACCACGTACCATCATAGTAGTCTAAGTAATGTTATGGGTGTTTTTTGCATATACTTAGTGTATATGAGTAACATCACTAAGTGTAGATATGTTTTAAAATACTTGGAATGTGGACATGTGATCCTTATTTCCAATGGAATGTGACAAGATGAATTGTTATTGCATCCCAAAATAGGAGTATTTTAATGAAGAACATCAAGAGATTAAAAACCCATTTTGGTCAAATATACAACACTAACAAGATATTGTTTGAAACGCTTAATGCTTGTAAGTGATTGAAATTGGATGTACTTTTGATTTGAATTAGTAAATTTGTAGTTTGATGAATGATTCAATGGGCTATGTGCTCACCGTTTCCTTCTATTTTTCAAGAATTTGAAATGTATAATCAAGCTTACTAAGGGATTAGAAACTCTATTTTTAGAAAGTTTCTATGTAAAGGCATATTGCCCAAATTTTGAATAAAGACTTCCGCTGAATTTTATTTTTAAATATTAGAGTTATGTACTCCCTTTTTCATTATTTGAATTTCAAGCATGTACCCCTTATTTTATTCAATAAATAAAGATTAAAGTTTTTCTTTTATCTCTCTTGTAATAGTCTTATTAAATTAGAAATAAATTATTTGGGTTGTGTGCTCATTGAGAAATAATAAGACTTGAGATAATAGAAAATGATGCAAGTTGTGTACTTATAAATGTAACATTGGACCCAACACGCCTTGTGGTTGAGCTTGAACATGTCTATTGGGGTTTGGGTGTTACAATATACATACACATAATTGTATGTGTGTGTGTGTGTGTGTGTGTGTGTGTGTGTGTATGTGTGTATAAAAAGATAGTGATGATGTGAGTGGGCTGAAAAAATAATAAAAATTAAATGTATAAATAAGAGGATAAATAGAGATGAGGTGGAGAGAAAAGGTGGTTTGACTAGTTGGGTTCTCGTGGTGGGAGCACATTACTATGGACTTTGTAATGGGATTACCCTAAATATAGCAGAGGCACGATACTATTTGGGTTATGGTGGACAGACTAACTAAGTCTGCTCATTTCCTCCCGATTCATTCTAGAGATTCGGTTGAGAGGCTGAGTTGATTTTATATCCACCAGATTGTGAGATTACATGGGGTCCATTGTGTCTGATAGAGATGTTCAATTTACATCCCATTTTTGGCAGAGCTTGTAGAGTCAGTTGGTGACTAGAGTAAACTTGAGCACAACCTTATATTTTACAGACTAATGGTCAGTCTAAAAGAATGATCCAGATTTTGGAGGATACGTCTCATGCATGTTTCCTTGATTTTGGTGGTAGCTGGAAGGATCATTTGACGTTGTATAAGTTTGCATATAATAACAGCTACCAGGCGAGCATCGACTTAGCATCGTTTGAGGCATTATATGGTCGACCTTGCTGATCACCAGCTTGTTGGGCCAAGGTTGGTGACGTAGCAGTTTTGAGCCTTACTTTTGTACATGAACAGAATGAGAAACTTTAGTAAATCTGTAAGAACATGAAAGCAGCTCAGGATCGATAGAAGAGTTACGTGGATAACCAGAAAAAGATCCTTGATTATGACGTTGGTGACCATGTACGATTTTGGATTTTTCTTTGGAAAGGGCAGACTTATTTTGGTATTTCAGGAAAACTCGCTCCAAGATATATTGGACCTTTCGAGATCCTCGAGTGGATAGGTCCTTCTGCTTACCAATTGGCATTACCACCTCAGCTAGCTGGAGTACAGAATATATTTCATGTGTCGATGTTGAGGAAGTACTACCCCGATCCCTTGCACATGTTAGACTGGAGACATGTTGATTCGCCAGGGGATTGCGCCTATGATGAGTCTCCTATAGCTATCATTGATCAAGCCATGAAGAAACTATGCAGCAAGGAGATATCAATGGTATGTGTGCGTTGGCGGTTTCATGGTGCCGAGCTGGACACTTGGGAGTGAGAGGACTACATGGCGAGTCACTTTCTTGAGATTATGAAAGTCACTTCTTGATCCTTTATTACATTAGTAAATTTTAAGGATGAAATTTGTTCTAAGGAGGGGAGACTGTAACAATCCGTATTTTGGGACATTTAGTCGATGGGTGCGACATATATTTTCATGTATCAATAGATGAATTATAAATGAAAAATACATGATTTTATGAAAATACGCGATTTTTATGCAATGGTATTAACTAATGTGTGTGTTAAATGAGAAATAAAATAATTAATTAATGATAATAATATTAATAATAATAAAGATCACATGGTGGAAATTTATTTGATGATGAAATGAATTAATTAAATCTTGCATATATATATACACATACATGATTGTATGTATATACATAGATGTATATATATAGTTATTTATAGAATATATATATATATATAAACACAAACACACACACACACACACACACACACATATATATATATATAATAATAATAATAACAATATCCTAGCCCCGAGAAACTATTTTAAATTTGATTCGGATGAGTAGTAGGGGCGTTGGGCTCAACAGAATGATTTTTTTTTTTTAGATTTAAAATTAAACAATGGTGAAGTGCAACGCGGAAGCACAAGGGACCTAAAAAATAATTTGGGTGTGATTACATACTCCCTACTATTATTTGGATTTTAAATACTAAACATGATGATTAATTATTTGAATACATATTTAGAAGCATGCTTGGTGTATTCTTGTGCAAATGTTGATTGAACATTGAAATGACATGCTGGTTATTTCAAAAATTTGAGTACTCACGTGCTCGGATAACATGAAATGTTTTTTCTTTTGTGTCATGTTTAGATTACATAAATATTCAGTTTAATGATTTATAGGCATCTTGAAGTATTAATTGTGAAGAATGAGTTGGAATGTGATGTGGAAACTAAAGAAGATTAAATTAAGACTTTAAAACTAGACGCACCAGGGCGATGATAGGCTACATTGCATCATCGTGGGTGTCCCCATCCGAGCTGCCTGTGACAGTTGATTGTTCTTCAGATGGAAAGGTAGTAGGCCATATGGCGTTACCTCTCTCCTTAGATGAGGGTCTGAAAGGTAATAGGCCGTATAGTATTACCTCCAGAGTCATTATTGGACCATAAGGGGACACTGAGAGCAGATCTCTTTTGGTTTTGCTTTATGACATAATAACCAACAAAGTGTTTGAAATGCTCTAATGTAATGAAAGTGTGTGCATGTTTGGTATTTTGGTCTGAATAATGCTAGTGATATTTGGGGATGATCCATTGGGCTTTTGAGCTCACCCCATTTTCTTTTTCAGGTGACACATGACGCTGTATTAATCAACCCACACTATGAAGGACTGTTTATTTTGTTAAAAGCTCACTAGGGAGGTTGTTAAATATTTTTTATATATTTTTATCACTTTGTATTTAATTTTAAATTGGACATGTATTTTCCCCTTTGGACTGACCTATTTACTTGTAATTAAATTAGTTTCGTTTATTTCAAAAAAAAAATTAACAATTTGAATTTTGGGCTTTTAAGCCATGTTTCATTTTTCTTTTAGAACTCTTGCATGAAAATTTTTATTTCAATATTTGATGAAATCACATATTCATTGGAAATGATGTTTAAATTATCAAGTCATTATTTGGCTTATTTTTAAATAACATGTTTGGCACGTCTAAGAGACCAAAGTTTTAATATTTAAGAAAATTTTTTTGAAAAAATGAAAGAGACAGAGAGAAAGAAATAGTTTTAAATAGTGCTCCGGTTTTCGGTGGATGACGACTCTTGCGCACTTATGGCTTCTCCTGTCTAATGGGTGCGCATCTCCGCGCAAGGTTCCGATGACGCGTGAAAGGTCGATTTCGGGGACTGGGGCATTGCAAAGCTAGTAACAGAACCTAGGCTGTAGAAGCCTCGGGCAGATGTTTAAATAAATGGATAGACCTCACTTTAGGTGGTTGGGTTGCTAAAATATAACGATGACGTCAACGCATCCCAAGTTTACTCGCAAGCGAGACACTTGTTCTGGGAGGTGTCCCTGATAGTTTGAAGTCTCCTCGGAGAGGTGTGTTTGACAGTTCGATGCCCACTTTTGGGTCGGGTGTCCCTAATGGTTTGATGCCTGCTTGGAGGAGGCATCCTTGATGGTTGATGCCTACTTTGTAAGTGTCCCTAGAGTAAAGTTCGGACCAAGGGTATCCAAAGAAAAATAGTGTCAGTGTTGATTCGACGAAAGAGTCTTTCACCCGAAGCATGAGACCTTAGAGACCATAGATAGAGACTTGGGTTGCCACGAAGGCACAATGGATCATAAATATAAATAAAAGCTTTTAGGATATAAGCTAGAGACTAAAAATGTGTGAAAATGAACACTTGATTGGTCAGGACACGAGATCGGGAGGACCCTGTATCTCTGGTTTCTATGTGGTATGGGACGCATAAGAATTCGAGGATATGGAGGAATCCTGGACTCAGAGATTGACAGGTCATCTTTGGGGAACGGTTGGTGATTTTGGAAGAGTTTGTTTCCCTATGTTTGGATGGTATGGGACGGTCAAGTATAGCGAGGCTTGGGAGACCTTAGTTGTCGAAACATTTGCGCAATTGTTTTGCGTGTAGTAAAATCTCTGAGTGGAAGCCTGTGCCGATGGGCAAGGGTGTTATGGGATGCATGAACCTGAAGGCACAGATGGAAGCTTGAAATTTTGCTATGCTAGCATGAATTGTTTGATTGGTTGAAATATTTGACGCATGATAGGTTATTAATTATACTTTTAAAAATGATTTTTATTAAAATATCACCATGTAAAAAAGCCAAAAATCCTTTACCCTAAAAAATATACACCTGAGGACTTGAAACCTCAATTAGAACTTAGAAGCATGAACTGATAGGTCACAGAATAAATCAAAAACTTAGAGACATGAATCTAGATGTAATACCCAAAATTTGAGTAAAAAAAATTATTGTTCAAATATATGGTTACTGTAGTGTATTTACTGTTCAAATATACAGTTACTGTATCAGGTACTATTTTGTTGGCAGACAAAATAAGATTTGGCGGTTACTATAGCTACAGTTACAGGCACTGTAGCTACAGTAACAAACTATTCACCATTACTTAGTTTCGTCTTTTTTTGCTAGAAAAATCTATACAAACCCCCTCCCCCCATTCTGAAAATTCATTCTAGCAAGAAAAAAATAACTTTTTTGCTTACTCTCTTTTCTTCTCTTGTTCTTCGGCTATTCTAGACAGTAAATATAGTAATAGAAAGGGAAAAACTCTAGTTTCTATATAGCAGTAGTGAAGATTTACTGTTGGGCACCTCTTTTGAAGCAATCGGAGGGTTTCACTAATCAAAGCAGGTATAATAACTATGCCCTAGTCTCTATTTAAGATTGGAGATGTCGTTATTCACGTATGCGTAGTCTATTGTTCACAAGTACGGTACTGCTCATACGCTACTGTTCATTGTTCATATATACGGTATTGTTCATATATACAGTATTGTTCATATATACGGTATTGTTCATATATATAATATTGTTCATATATACGGTACTATTCATATATATGGTACTATACATATGTACTGTTTAAAGACAGTTATTAAATCACATTTTCAAAATGTAGATTCTAAAGACTAATAGACGAAGACTCCAAACAAAGGGGAATAACAACACAAAGATTGAGGTGGAAGTGATTACCCTACTCTCTAGTATTATTTGAATTTTAATGCTGAATATGTAATGTTTACATCGTTTGAATGTCTAGAAGTATGCAAGGATATTGATTAAATGATTTGTGAAATTCTTTTATTTCTCCTAATTTATATTGCTTATGACCGAGAGAGTATGCTTTGTAGTTACGTCTTGTACGATCTTCTACATCAGAAATCGAAAGTCATTATTTTCATTTATGAAAATATTGATTTATGATGTCATATTGATGGAATGTTTAAATATTGATGAAATATTTATTATGCTTTGTACACAAAAATAAGATTAAATAAAGATTTCAACCACGTATCTACGTGGGGACAGACGTCCTTCGTGTGTGCTCCATACAGAATTAGAACTGGTTGTCAGGATTGACACCAGAGTGGACTGGGTTTCAAGAATGATCTCACTTCACAGAGAAGGGTTTGAGTTTTAGGATTGATCTCTCCCTAGACTTGGAACACAGAGGTTAACCCCTTTCGATCTAATTAACGACTGTTGATAAATAAATGTTTAAAACGCCTAATGAATGATAAGTGTTTGCATGTTCAGTATTTGATTTAAATAATGCTATTGATGTACTGTGTATGATCAACTAGGCTCTTAAGCTCACCCCATTCACTCTTTTTCATGTAACTATTGAAAACATTGCTCCTAGCAAATCAATGTAAATCAATAGTAGTGTGTCTCACAGTATGAGGATATTAGAAAATGAACTGTACTGTATGGCATGTGATCCACCATATTTGATCATGTTAATTGTCAATCATCAAGCTAGAAATTATTTGTATTATCAAAAGTTGGCTATGGAGCCCACAAGATTATTTATAACTCTAATCATAAATTAATGTCTTCAGTTATTATGTAATCCCAAGGTTATTGCTATTTTGTTTCTAAGCAAGTGTATTTATACTTTATTTGATACCCTGGGATATGATCTGGTGCAACTAACAGATGTGACAGATGATGTAAAGAAAAAGGTAATATCCCCAACTCTTGGATAGAAAGCAGGATTGACTGCACTCGAAGGTAATAATGTCTCAAGCTACGAGACAGCCACGTCACCTATGACGTATGTGACAGATTCGGGAGCTGGGTTGTTACACTAGAGTCATGGTAGAATGACGGCATGAGAAAATGACAAAACCAATGGTCGACAGATAAGGAATAAGTACCTTGAAAGAGGGAAATTATTACAAGTTGCAAAAGCACTTGGTATCCAGAGTGTTGAGAAAAGAGGTTGTGTAGCCAGATAGAAATTGAGATTTGATATGAATACCTTTGAATGTTGGAAAAAAAATTTTTCTTTCATTATGATTATACTACTAGATACTAAAAATGACTTTCGACTTGTAGATAATGGTGAAAACAAGAAGAATGGTGGTGAGAAATGCGGCAAGAGATGAGAACACCGATGAGTCAAGCCAGAGAGACGATGATACACTAGTGGCAGCAACACAAGTAGGGGCGATGGTAACTCCTGAGATGATCACAGAGATAACTCAGAGGGTAGTAGAGCAGGTCGTGAGGATCCTACGACCACCAGTACAGCCACAGATACCAATGCAACCAGAGCCACAGCCTCAACCCTAAACTCATCAAGGACTGATTCTTTGGTCCAGTAACACATGACTGACTGATAGGATATGAGAGGGAGCAAAAGGATTTATTGACTAAGTTTCAGAAGCGGCGACCCAATGCGTTTGAGGGCATAACTGATCATATGGCAGTAGAAAGATGGTTCATAGAGATGAACAAGCATTTAAATGTTATGGGGGATATTGGACCCGACAAATTTGCACTAGCAATGCATCAGTTTGTAGAACCCACCTATCATTAGTGGGAGATGATTATGAATGACCTCGCAGTGGATGAGTTTGTCATGACATGGGAGCAGTTTAAGACTCTATTATATGGTCACCTTTTCTCTATGACGAAGACCAGGCAATTACAGACTGAGTTCATTTGGCTGACTCAGAAAACCATAACAGAAGCCGAGTATGAGCAGAGATTCACCGAGTTGTCTAGGTTTGTCACAGAGTTGATTAGAGACGAGCAGTTCAAGATTGACAAATGCACCGAGGGACTGAAAGTAGAGATCAGGGAGATTATAGCTCCTTTGGAGTTGACTACCCTGAGAGAAATGGTAGAGAGAGCATAATTTTTAGATAGAGATTTTGAGTATGAGCAGGCTCTGAGGAATAACACAAAAGAACATGGCCAGGGCAAGCGGCAGGAGATTCATAGAAGAAGAAAGGCAAGCAAAATGGGTACAGAACACTTCAGACTCATAGCCAGACACACACCCATAATAGGCAGCAAAATCAGCTTGCTCGATCAGACCTGCTACTAATGAACAGAAAGAGCAAACAAGGAGGAAGAGGTTGTGTTATACATGCAATTAAGAAGGGCATATTGCCAAGTACTGCCCTATCACAGCATTGACTCTGGCACCTCAGCAATAGCCACAGGCATGTGGACAAACTAGTTGTCCACAATAGAGGCAGTAGCCACAGCCTCAACTGTGTGGCAGTAGCCATAACCTCAATTGTAGCAAAGGAACCAGGCCTGATTATATGTTGTAGACACGTAGATAGATCTCACCCTCATAGTAGAAGTTATTTTCTTGTTGTTTGGTGTTGTTGTGCAAGTCTTTAATTCACGTGCCACTAGATCCTTCATTTATGAGAACCTAGTGGATAGATTACAATTGGTAACAAGTCCGTTGTCAGTAACATTGGATGTAGCCACACCCATCAGGACTACGATGAGTTTGAAGAGATATTGTAGATGGGACCTTAGATTTGGGGACAAGCTGATTTCAGTTGATCTCTGTGCACTCCATTTTCATGGATATGATGTGATATTGGTTATAGACTGGTTGACCCAATATCAAGCATAGATTGGCTGTCAAAGATGAAGAGTGACTATGAACTTGCCATTTGGCAAGGTATTGAAGATAAGTGGGAATATGCATAAATTGCCAATGAGTCCTATGTTAGTTGTACTATACTTTATAAAACAGAAAGAGAACTTTAGACAATTGTTAAAAGCGGATGCCAGAAAACCTAGGGAAATACAAGAGATATTTGTTGTACAAGAATATGTAGATGTGTTCCCAGATGATCTACCTAGACTCCCACCACATAGACAATTGGAGTTTAAGATTCAGTTGCTTCTAGGCACTGATCCCATAGCCATTCCACCTTATAGAATGGCACCAGTAGAACTGACTGAGCTAAACACACAATTGGATGAACTCCAAGAGAAAGGATTTATCAGACCTAGCGAGTCGCCATGGGGAGCTCTAGTACTATTTATGAAGAAAAAGGATGGATACTTGAGGCTGTAAGTGGACTATCGGAGGCTAAATCAAGCAACGATAAAGAACAAATACCCATTGCCCAAAATAAAGGACCTGTTTGATCAGTTGAGGGGAGCCACTCACTTCTCCAAGATTGATCTAAGGTCAGGGTATCATCAGCTAAGGATTAGGGAGTCTGCAATATATAAAACAACTTTCAAAACTTAATACGGGTATTTCGAGTTCACAGTGAAGTTGTTTGGTTTGACCAACATGCCAGCTACATTTATGGATCTGATGAATAGAGTCTTCAAACAATATCTAGATCAATTCGTCATGGTATTTGTAGATGACATTCAAATCTACTCTAGATTAGAGGTTGAACAAGTGGAAAACTTGCATATTGTCTTGGAGGTACTGAGAAGACATGAACTATATGCTAAGCTTAGCAAGTATGAGTTCTGGATGAAAAGGGTCAAGTTCCTTGGTTATGTGGTTTTGGTTGAAAGGATATCAGTAGACCCCGAGAAAGTAGAGTTGGTATCAATCTGGAAGCAGCCTACAAATGTTATAGAAATTAGAAGCTTCCTAGGTTTGGCTAGATACTATCGCTGGTTCATCCAAGATTTTTTAAATTTGGTCGAACCAATGACTAAGTTAATTAGAAAGGAAGAGAAGTTCCTCTGGAATGATAAGTGTGAACAGCCATTCCAAGAACCAAAGAAAAGGTTAACTTCAGCACCTATTTTAGTCACACATACCAATGGTGTGACGTACATCCTATACACCGATGCTTCACTGATTGGATCAGGCGGGGTGTTGATGCAAGAGGCAAAGGTAATAGTTTATGCTTCAAGGCAATTGATGACCCATGAATAGAACTACCCTACCCATGATCTAGAGGTGGAGACACTATCTCTATAGGGAGAGTTGTGATCTATTTTCAGACCATAAGAGCCTAAAAAACGTTTATACCCATAAGGAATTAAACTTGAGGCAGCGAAGGTGGGTAGAATTTTTGAAAGACTATAATTTTCAGCTGCACTACCATTTGGGCAAAGCCAATGTGGTGGCCGATGCACTCAACATAATACTCAGTGAGAAGGATGAGGAAAGAGGGTAGATGTACCAGTTGATTAGTGAGTATAACTTGGGTATTACTTCAAATGAGAAACGAGTGTATTTGAATGCTATGACTTGCCAACCGAATCTCTTACACCAAATCAAATATGAGCAAAAAGGTGACAAATGGATTGTTGATCTCACAGATGATGTCGAGCAAGGTAAGCATACAGACTTCAGAATTGATGCAGAGGGTATACTGAGACTTGGGAATAGAGTTTGTGTGCCAGAAAATGGGCAGAGTAAGAGAACCATCCTGGATGAAGCTCATCAAACTAAGTACACAATGCATCCGAAAGATAACAAAATGTACCAGAATCCGAAGAAGACATATTGGTGGAGAGGTATAAAAAGGGACATAGCCAAATATGTCTCTAAATGTTTGACTTGTCAATGAGTGAAGGCAGAACACAGAAAACCTTCAAGGATGTTGCAATTGCTTCCAATACTATAATGGAAGTGGGATAATATTGTAATAGATTTTCTTAGTGGCCTATCGAGGAGTCAGAAAGGGGAAAATGTCGTATGGGTGATTGTTGATCGTCTGATGAAGGTGGCACATTTTCTACCCATTCGATCCACAGATGCAGCTAGAAAACTTGGAAAACTATACATCAAAGAAATTGTAAGATTGCACAGTGTTCCCAAGACTATTGTATTAGACAGAAATGTCAGGTTCACGTCCCAATTTCAGCAAAGCTTATAGAAAGAGCTAGGAAGAAGACTCACCATGAGTACTGCATTCCATCCTCAAATCGATGGGCATTCTGAGAGGGTCATTCAAATATTAGAAGATATGTTGAGAGCTTGTGTCCTTGATTTCAAGGGCAATTGGAGCAAGTACCTACATTTGGCAGAGTTTGCCTATAATAACTATTATCAGGCAAGCATACGGATGGCTCCATATGAAGCACTCTATGACATGCCCTGCAGATCACCGTCTTATTGGGTAGACTTTGAAGATCAGGTTCTCACAAGACCAGAGTTGGTCGAAGAGATGAACTCTCATGTAAAGAAGATTCAAGAGGTTAGTTACAGCTCAAAGTAGGCAGAAAAGCTATACAAACAAAAGAAAAAGACCTTTAGAATTCCAACTGGGTGACGGATTTTTCCTAAAGATTAGTCCACAAAAGGGGATTCTGATGCTTTGGAATTAAGGGGAAGCTAGCATTGAGATTCATCGGTCCGTTTGAGATACTCAAGCGAGTCGGTGAGTGCACCTATAAGCTAGACTTGTCCAATCGCATGTCCTCAGTCCATAATGTATTCCATGTGTTGATACTACAAAAGTACGAATCAGACCCATATCATGTCATGCACTAGGAGGAGATCGTACTTTAGAACAATGCAACTTACGAAAAAATAGTAGTCAGAATACTAGACCGTAAGGTGCAGAGTCTCAGGACCAAGGACATTCCTTTGGTCAAGGTGTTGTGGAGGCATCATGATCTGGAAGAAGCGACCTGGGAATTGGAGAGCGAGATGCAGACGAAGTACCTAGATCTCTTCGCCAGGAACACCTGACAAGATAACATCATACATGTACCTATTCTTTTAAATTTTGAAGATGAAATTATTTTAAGGGGGTAGGTTGTAATCCCTCAAAATTTTATAACACACGCACGTGGCTTCAAAAAATTAAAAATACAATAAATTAATAAATAGATAAGGAGAAATGATTTTATAATAGAAGCATGGAAAAAGAAAGAAAAAAAGGGGGAATAGTAATAATAAAATTGAACAAATAAATAAATAAATATATGAAGAAAGAAAAAAAGGGGATTTGTAGATGGTCTTCACAAAGAAAGAACAAGAACAAGGAAACAAAGAGAAAAACAAAACAAAACAGAAATGCACTTGTTGTGCGTTTCTGTGTGAAGAATGAAAAGAAGGAGAGAAAGAAGAAGAAAGAGAAAAGGAAGAAAAAGAGAAAAGAAAGAGGAAGGATGAGAGCAACAACAGTCTTGCTGCATCCTCATGCGATGAAGAACGACGCAGCAGCTGCTGCTGTTTTTGATGCACAACAAAGAAGCAACAACTTTAGCTGCATTGTCTGTGCGAAGAAAAAGAAAAACGAGCTGCTGGGTTCTAGTGCATGATGGAGAAAAAAGAAGAAGATCTACTGTGTTTCTTCCACAAAAGAAGAAGAAAACAAAGAGGAAGAAGAAGACACAACATTCCTACGTGAAGAAGAAGCTTGCTGCTACGATTTGCACGAGGAAGAAGAATACGCAGATCTGCTACAATCTGTCTAAGCATCTTGCTATTGCGATTCGCATGAGGAAGAAGAAGACGCATATCTAGTGTGTTTCCTATGCAACAACAAAGAAGCAAAGAATGAAGCAACAACTTGTTGCTACGTCCTATTGTGCATCTTTTTCACAAAGGAGAAGAACAAAAACAAAAAGGCATTTCAGTTGTGTTCCTGTGCAAAGGACAAAGAAGACGAAGGAGAGGAAGACGAGCTTGTTATGATGCATTTTTGTGGAGAAAAAGAAACAAAGAAGGAAGGCAAACAATAGAGGTATCATGTTTTTCAGGCAGATCTTTGAAGATGACGCCCCAGATCCGTAAAGAACGCATCAGCAACACCATCTAATTTCGTTGGGGGTTTTTGAGTATACGAAAGTCATAACTATGAAAAACAACCCTCACAACATATTCACAAGCTCAGATCCGTGAAGAACAAGCTTTGAGGGTGCGTTCGAGGGGTTCAACGCACAAAAAAAATTGCTTCGAACTAGATGAGCTTCGATTTCTCTTTTGAATGGGTGGTTTAGCAGCTCTATGGTTGTATTTTGAAAGATTGGATGTTTGTATTTGGAATGAAACAGATTTGGGGCATCGAAATTTGTTTCAGAGATGAACAAAAGGTAAATGAAATAGCGAAGAGGTATAACGTTCTCCAAACTCAAATCTTTGCGTTCGGTACTCCTAGTATAGTGTTTATTTGGCTATGAATGTGAAAAATGGGATTTTGAGCATTTTAAACCCTCCGCATTCGAGGCTTGCGCACGTGAGACTTTCGCACTTGTGACCCGCGTATGAAGCTTCGCATTTTGAATCCTATTTGCGAAGCTTCACATTTTTTTCAAATGCCCAAGACTTAGATCTCATATTTTTTTATACTATTGCAAGTTATTTTTGAAAAAATTTATTTTCGGATGCATTAGACGTGAAAGAAAATATTGTTGGGGACGTCAAATAGTGCGTACCCACACGAGGGATCTCGTTTCAAATACATATATGTGTGTGTGTGTGTGTGTGTGTGTGTGTGTGTGTGTGTGTGTGTGTGTGTGAAACTATTTTAAATTTGATTTGAATGAGTAGTAGGGGCGATGGGCTCAACAGAATGATT
>JAJIYU010002521.1:0-29946 GCA_030144865.1 Tinospora cordifolia
GTATAAAACACTATCTACAGTAAAAATTGTACCGAGAGGATTGTAGTACAAGGCTTAATTAGCATTTTAGTAACTAGAATCAGAGAAAATGACTTACCTATGCGTCAGATTTGGTGAAAAATCGGATTTCCCCCTTTTTCGATTTCGTTTTCATCTTCTCTGCGTTCTGCGTTCTGGAGTCCAAAAATAAAAGAGAAGAAAAAGAAAGTCGTGATTTAAAATACAAAGCGTGATTTGTTATATATATAACCGAAAATAATCCCAAGTTTACCCCGGTTTAGAAACTAATTCCAATTTTACCTTGGTTTTAATTTCATAAATACCTGCCTTATATAAACTATTTCCAATTTTACCTTGGTTTTAATTCCATAAATACCGACCTTTTATAAATAATTCCATATGCGTATACCTTATATAAATTAATTCCATATGCGTATATCTTATAGAACTTATTCCTGATTTTACCCCAAATTATATAAATTCTTATAATATTTTTTTTAATAATTTTTGATATTTTTGCCCGAGTTCTCTCTTTTTTTTCAAAATCAGTTTAAAAAGGCCTCCATAAGTATCCTTTTTGTTTTCCGATTTTTTCCCAACTTCAACCAACGTGATTTATTTTATTTCTTTAATAAATATTGTAATAAACATTTAAATCTTGTTTTCGAACATTTTTATATTTATTTAGTATTTTTAAAAATTCATTTATTTCTTTTTTCTAAACCTCTTTATACATTACATTTATAAATAATATAGTTTAACTAATTTATACGCGTAACTTGTATTAGTAATCCTGTATATAATTAACACGTATGTATACGAGTGGTCCATACAAATACGTGTAGTTATACACATTTACCTTTATTTAAATTAATTTATATGTCATAAAAATTATGGGTTGTTACATAGTGGATCATTTCAAGTGTTTAAATCATTATTTCAACAAATAAGACAAACATGTCAAGTAATTTTAAAATATTATGTGATTCAAATAGTTCATTATTTTCAATTATAATTATGGCCAAAAGAGTTTAACCTCTATGTTCCAGATCTAAGGATAAATATCATTCCTAAAACTCAAACCATTTTTTGTAAAGTGGGATCACTCCTGAAACCCCAGTTTACTCTAGAGTCAATTCTGACACCTAGTTCCAAGTCAAATGTTTGGCATGGTTGGGGCACACACAAAGAAATCTTTCATCGCGTGGTTAGAATCTCAATTAATCTTTGATTAAGTATACAAACATAGCATTCATGTAAATAAAGGGAACATAAACAAAAATTAAACATGTGAGCATGACAACAACATAGCATGGATCATATCATCGCATAACATACATGTGTATTAATGTAATCCTAAGCATGAATATTCAACATGACATGTATAATAATTAATCATGCATATTCAAGGCATCAAATACATGCATGCCTTATTTAAATCAAAATAATAAAATAAAAGTTGAATATCATCTTCACCTTAAATAGCAAACTCCTTCTTGAACCTTTAGTTGAATCTCCTTCAAATCTCCCCAACTGCTAGCACAAAAGTTTGTGCAACACTTTGTTAATACTACTCCAATTGCTATTTAGAGCAACTAAAGAAAGAAAAGGGATGCCAAGAGAGAGGCAGAGAGAGCAAGGACTTGTCAGTTCATGCTGGGGTGAAGTGAATGAGAGGTTACATAGGATTTATATAGAGTTCAAATGGCTGCAATTTGGCAAGTTTTGGGTGTTCCCTGCATAGGAAACTTACTATTTCTTTAATGTGGCGCACAAAGATTTAGAAATTAGGGTTTTCAAGGCTCTTCTACAGGCAAAACCTTCCTTTTTTGTCAGATTTTTTTTTGTTGTATTACCGCAGTAGGGGGCTATGGTAACAGTTCGCGAAATTATATATATTTGAAAAAACATTTATATATATCTGTGTGTGTGTGTGTGTGTGTGTGTGTGAAAAAAATCACTGTGTTACCGTGGTAGCACGACGCTAATTTTTTAATATATATTTCTATTTTCTATTTTTTGCTTATATTTTTCATGTCTTTCTATTTCTTGTATTTCTATTTCTCATTCATCTCTGTTTCTTGTATAATATATTGAAATGAAGAGAAACTTGCTAATTCTTGCAAACTAGAATATATATAATTTAATTAACTCTACCTTATATTTTTTGTTAAATACTAAACTATATTATAATATTTGGTAAGTCTTCTTATTTGATATTTTTAATTAAATATCAAATTATAGTTTCATTTGTCAACTCTTTATTTGCACCAAGATTTCTATAAAATTCTCGAACTTGATTTTTTTTCTCAATTTATTTTATTTAATTTTATTTATCATATTTCGTATAAATTTTTGAGATATTACAACTTATCCCCCCTTAAATGAATTTTATTCTCAAAATTTGTACTTATTATCCGATTAATTTGGACTTTTCTTTTGGTCGATCTAATTATGGGTTTGGCTAATCTTAGAAAGTCTTGAATGAATCTCCTATGTTGTCTAATTTAGCGTAAGAAACCATCTTGGTTTGCATCTATCTTTTTAGGATCTACTAGGATGTCTGTACTTGTTCACTCGGGTGTTGTTTAGTGTAACACCCCAAACCCCTAGAAACAAGTTTAAGCTCAACCACAAGGCGAGTAGAGTCCTATGTTACATTTACAAGTACACAACTTGCATCACTTTCTGTTATCTCAAGTCTTATTATTTTTTAGTGAGCACACAACCCAATTATTAAACTTTAACTTTAATAAAACTATTACAATAGAGATAAAAGAAATATTCGCTTTTTAATTACTTAATAAACTAAAGGAGTACATACTTTAAACTCTTATTTATTAAAATAAGTAAAGGATTGCATGCTTTAATTCAAATAACTAGAACTTGAAAGAGAATACTTAGCTCTTAAAAATTGAAATAAAATTCAGCAGAAGTGACAACATGTCCTTACATTGAAAAAAAAACTTTTCAAAAAAAATAAAAACTTCCTAAATATAGCTACTATCAGATTTCCATTGTCATCATATTTAATTTCCTGAAAATGATAAAAAGAAAAAGGTGTGCACATAGCCCAGTGGATCATTCATCAAACTACTAATTTACTAATTCAAATCAAAAGTACATCCAATGTTAATCACTTACAAGCATTAAGTATTTCAAACAATATCTTCTTAGTGTTTTATATTTGACCAAAAGGGGTTTTTAATCCCTTAATGTTCTTTATTCAAATACTCCTATACTAGGATGGAATGACAATTCATCCTGTCACATTCCATTAGAAATAAGGATCACATGTCCCCATTCCATGTATTTTAAAACACATCCACACTTAATGATGTTACTCATATACACTGAGTATATGTGAAGAACACCCATAGTATCACTTAGACTACTATAATGGTACGTTGTTCTTATCTTCACTTTTCATATTTGCATTCAAATAAATATGAAACAAGATCATAAAAATTAATATCTCCTTATTTACAAGGAATTATGATTTATAACCTATAGTTTTGGAATCACATGAACCTAATGCAAATTTTAAGGTATGGTTTGGCACAAGGTGATTTTTCCTCAAAAACTTTCCTTATTTACGACCCACTGAGGTCACTAGGCAAATGAAAATCCAAATCTTGACCAATTGTTATGATTTTTGGATATGTCATTTATTTTATTAGTTCATGTCATTCCGTTTTGTTTTGGGTCATTTCGATTCCTTAAAGTACCCTAAATGCCAATTCTTTTCAAATTTGGACCCCCTAAAAGGCATTTGGCAAATAAAAATCCTAACCTTGACCAATTGTTCTACTTTTTGGATATGTTGTCCAATTAGTTAGTTCATATCACCTTACTTTGTTTCTGATTGTTTTGGATCCCTACGGGTCACTAAATGAGAGTTTTGGAACTTGTCAAAATTAGCCCTGAAATGATTCCGATTTCATTTTGTACCCAATTTTATTAAATTGATGATAAATTTCATTTAATTGAGTATAGAGAATCCAGGGTATTACATTTAGTCACATACTTCTAGTGGACTATATGGTCAGGAGATTTTACTATAAATCACACTTACAAGACTGAGCTAAGAATTGATTTATCCTAAGTGTCTTCAATATAATTTTCGACATGATGAGTTTTCGATTTGGAGTAAGGTAGGGTTTTACCCATAGAATTACTACAAACAGATCAAGTTCTCGGTTAAATACTATGTTTTTTAGATCATTGTTCATATTGATTATTAATCATGCTTCGGTCAAGTGGTCATAGTTCATCCGCCAAACATTGGTCATTGTTTCCTAAGGATACAAATGTATGAGCCCATAGAACAAATCTTGTTCAAGTAAGATCATCTCGTGTATGTCTGACTCTCGGATTCTTAATTGTTGATAAGATCAATCTTTGAGAAACGAGTGGCTCCTCTCAATTGATCGAATAGGTCATTGATCTTTAGTAGGGGGTACTCTATTCTTGATTCTAGTTGGATTTAACTCTCGCTAGTCAACATACATCCATCTTTCTCTGTTCAGTGACATTCTTGGTGAAAGATTTAGAAATACACTCTTTGTACTAATGTAACACCCCAGTCCCCGAGACTTTCAATTGGACTCAACCACAAGACGGCGTGGGCCATGTTACTTTTACAATTACACAACTTGCATCACATTCTATTTCAATTATCCTAAGTCTTATTAATACATGATGAGCACACAACCCAAACAATATAATTTTTAATTTAATAAAACTAATACAAGGGAATAAAAGAAATATTCTAATCTTTATTTATTCAATAAAATAAAGAAGTACATGCCTTAAATCTTAAATATCTAAGATAATTAAAAAAAAGAGTACATAACTCAAAGTAAAGACAAAATTAAATATAACAAAAGTCTTAATAATCAAAACTTGGGCAACATGCCCTTACATATAAACTGTCCAAGTTTAAAATCCTATCAAATACTCATTAGTCTTCATGATTCAATCTCCTGAAAAATAAGAGGGGAAGGGGTGAGTACATAGCCCAGTTGATCATTCTATAATCAACTAAGTTACTAATTCAAATCAAAAGCAAATCCAAATTCAAACACTTGTAAACAATTAGGTGATTCAAACAACATCTTTGGTTATTATTGACATTAAGACTAAAAGGGGTTCTAATTCCTTGATATTCTTATTAAAATATATTTTGGATTATACCCATCCACACATAATGATGATCCCCATAAACACTTAATGTATGTAAAGAACACCCATAACATCACTTAGATTACTATGACAGTACATGGTTCATAATCTTCAAAGTCTTAAACTTAATTCTTACATATTCATGAATTTAAAAATCAAAATAGTAAAATTAAAAATTAAAACATTCAAAAAGCATGAAAATAATGCATGGCATGTTTCACAATTCAAATTAAACCTAAGCATGAAAACTAGGCATGGCATGGTGTCATGAATACTTAAAACATGCATGCATGATAATGAGAATCTAAATCATGATCAAACATATAGGAGACTAAAAATAAACATGCTAAACTAAAGATAAAAGATGCATGAACATGCTAGAAACTCAAACTAGTAAAGTAGAAGAGTAGAAAATCTCATCCACCTTAATTGCTTGTTTGTAGAAAATTTGGCGGAGGTTTCCTTCTTTTATGCACTTCAAGAAAAACTAGCAACTTCAAGAATGCAAAAGAAATCTAAAATTCTAATTTCTCTTTGAAAATCACTCAAGAACACAAGAGCGGGAAAAGGGGCTCCAAGAAGAGGGCTAGAACAAGAAGAGAAAGAAGTGTCAACTCTTTGCTTTGGGATGAAGGAGAAGTGAGTACAAAGGGGGTTTATATAGATTTTCGAGGGGCTAGGGGGGACGTCTTGGGTAGCTTAGGCAGCTCACAAGTTGAGCAACATTCCAGACATAAGAGGACGACTTGCATAGAATAGGGAAAGTGTGCTCATTAGGGTTTCCTAATCTCATTTGCACAAAATCCTTGTATCTTTCTTTGTTTCTTTTATGTGTATGATTACAAATCAGATTTAGGAAAACTTCTAAACTATCTTGGACGTCCATCTAGATCATATTTTATGCTCATGACATGTTTCCTAATTAATACATTTGCGTAGGCATCACACATGCCATTCATGAAGTCATTTCCTTAGTGGCATCATGGGAACATACACCCCAGGGTTTATGGTTTCAGTTTGTTTCCACAATTTGGGTGTATGAATCATCAAGAAAATCAAATCAAGATGTTAATAAGAAGGCTTCTAATCTTGGTTCCATTAGGTTGGCTCACCACAAAAGGTATTTTGGCCTAATTGTATGTGAATCTCCTTGATTTGACAGTTTGGTGTGATCATGGAAACCTTCCATTTTTTATTTTTGATCTTTGGTATGCACAAGATCACGCCCCAAAAGTGGTGGTTAGGGTTTGTATTTGCACACACACTATATTTTTAGAAGCTTCTCTTTGTCACATGCGTGCACACACACACACACATGTAAGGGCCGATTATGGACTATGGGTGCACAAGATCATTTGTGGTTAGTCATGCATTCATGAGTCCACATAAATTTAACAAAAAAAATCATATCTCATTATATAATTAGAATTAAAGACTTTAATTTTTATTTTTGTGTTCATAATAAACTAATACATATTTTTAAACAATTTTTTGACTAAGATAATCTTTATTTCATTTACTTTCCTAATTTAGACTCCACTGAAGTGTACTAAACAAATGAAATCCTAATTCATTAGTTCATGTCATCTCATTTAGGTTCTTTTGAGGTCCTAAGGGTTACTACATGAGGATTTTGCACTTGCTATGTTTGCCCCTAAAATGGACACAATTTCAATCCTCACCCATATTTCATCCAATTGATATTGAAATTCTTATTTCATTACATTCAGGGTTATCAAGGTATTACAACTAAAATTTTATTTTATTCAAATTCTTAGATTCATTCATCCAATAATTCCAACAAAATTTTGGGTCTTTCAACTTACTTGCCCTTCTCAAAAAATACAAACAGTCCTAATGGTTTATTCAACATACTGCTAGTGCTACTACTAAGGGGTTTGACTTTGGGAACATCAGTAATAGCAAACACTCTAGCCTAGTTCTGCCTTTGACCCTAATTTTGGTTTTGTGGTTGTTGTTGTTGAAGAGATTAAGCTTTGGCAGGACAGAACTTTGCTATATGCTATGGCCGGTTATAGTTGAAGCACGGTCTTTGGCACCTAGCCTGCTCCAACTATTCCTTCGTAGCACGTTTAGGTTGATTCTGTAATGACTTGTATTTTTGGACATTGAATTGACGGGTTCGACATGTACTTTTTATACCATTTAATGAATTATAAGTGAAAAATACATGATTTTATAAAAATAAGTAATTTTTCGGCAATGGTATTAATTAATAAGTGTATTACTGGGAGAAATTAAAATAAATAATAACATAATAACATAATTATTTTATAAAAGTTAAGTTGAAAAATAAATGAAAATGAAAAATGATGAATAAAACAAATTAATTGTTATATAAAATAGAGTGGATAAAGTTGGTGAGCTGGTGGATAAATAAAAATATATTAATTAATTGGATAAAGAGGTAATGATCTAGTGACTTGGAGAGATAACAAAAGGAGATAAAGTCATCTTTTCGAGGGTGGGGCCCACACCACAAGGGTATATATATAGGGGTGCAATTGAGCAAGTTATTCTAATCGTCGTTTCATTTTGCTCATCCTTTCCCATCCAAGAGAACAAAAAAAGGGAGAAATTGGAGAGAGCAACTAAGAGAGAAGGGAATAAAAAACAAAAAAGAGAAAGGAAAAGAAGAAAGAAAAAGAAGAAGAAAAAAGAGAAGAAAAGGAAATAAAAGGGAAAATGGAAGTAACCCGTTCTCGAGGATCTAACATTTTAGGTAAATTATTTTTACCTCTTTTTAATTCAGAATTATTATAGAAATTGTAAATTATAGTTTTTATAGTGTAGTTTTCAATAAAGGTTTTAGTTTATTGTGTAACTCAAAACTAAGATGTATTTTTCCTAGGAATGAAACTACACAATTGTTAGCTACCCCGCAAGTGTACGGAATCGCAGCAGTAATATCCGGAAAGTCCGGGTATCGTCCTCAGGGAACACTGGTAGTATTTGATCTTTAATACCAAAGTTACTAATGATCTCAGTTTTATCAAGACAAAATTGAAAGTGATCAATTCAATTTAAAAACCAGGAACTAATGTAAACAAAGACTATGATAATTTGTAGAATTCAGTAAAGAAACATGTCTAGGATAATGAAAGTCACCACATAGTTTGCAAATCTTTATTATAGTGGCGATTTTAGCTAATCTATGAGTTATAGCATCAATGGTTGAAACCCTTTCCCAAGGTGTCTCAACACTCACTAGATTTGTTTCGTCAAACCCTCTCTCGAGGCGTTCGCTAGACAACCTATGTGTTTAGATAAAGAATCCCTGTGCAACTCCCTAGATTGGTCAACAATCTCCCGATCAAGCAACTGGTCTAGGTCCAGATTGTGATGTCCATATTTTAGACTTCTCTCCTGAGATAAGCTAAAATACTAAGTTCAATACATCTGTGGCCAGTAGATATAAGGCTTTAAATCTACACAATAAGGAATAGAATCTATAAACCAACAACTACAATTAGATATCACAAACCATGCTTTGAACAATCACATCCCAGACATTAGAACTGATTAGCTCAACATAAAAATAAAGAAAAACATAGAATTGGACTCAAATAAGCAAAACATACTCAAATCTCTTTACAATCTTCAATTATCAGTAAAAATCCAAACTTTCATGCCCTAAGAGCCGTCACAGAGTTTCTTTTTCGATCTTCTATCTTATGGACTCTAAAATACCATCTTCTATTTATAGTCCCGCACTAAAAAAAAACCTAAAAAATACGAAAATCTCGCATTGAAATCGAGTGACCTCGGTCAGTGACCGCGGTCTATGTGCTTGATGTCAAAAACCCCAGGTTTTTCTGCATTCTGTCCACCGCGGTCTGTAACAGTCCTGTGCCCACCACGTTCTAGTGACTGCGGTCATCAATCTGTGGACCACGGTCACCAGTGTGTTATACACTGTTTCGTTCTTCAGTTCTGACTGCAATCTTCAGTTTGTTGTACCGCGGTCTTCTGGTCTTTGTTCTTGATTTTCATCTCTTTTACACCTTCTTCTGATGCATTCCTTATAGATATCATCGCGTATCCTATAATACATGCAAATTCCTTTCCCAGACATTATTTTTCTCGTAGAAACATATCAAAATCATCAAAACAAGGCTTAAAAGTTGTTAAACAATGCATTTCCTAACTATATGCAACTATAGCTAATTATGCAATTCTATAGTTATATTTCTCTTATTTCCTACAAAATGCATCATTTTACTTAGTCTAATAGTGGTTTATTATGAAACTAACAATATATATATATATATATATATCATTGTGTTCTGATTAATGAGTAGAATACAGATATATACATTATTTGTATCCTTGTAGACCCTAAGAATTTATATGGTAGTTGAAAGTCGACACATAGGGTTATACCCATTAACACTAGAATTTTAGTTGGTGGACACTGAAATTAAGATTTTTGGAAGTTAATTAATATATTAAATTTGCATTTATAAGATTTGAAGATTAATTAATAAATATAGGAAAAAAATGTATAAAGGGTAAAATGATGTTAAATAATAAAAAATGCTATATAATATTATATAATATTATGAAATACTTATTAGAAAAAATGTATAACATAGAAAATAATTAATTTGTTTTTCTATTTATTACATTGAATCACCAAATTTATGAAAATGGCTAGTTATTGTGTACCAAAGGTAGGAAACATGTGGACAATATAGGTTTTTGGTATTTTGAGTATTAAGAGTTTATTGTCACAAATTAACATTGTTGACCACGTTGACTCTGTCAATCATACAGGTCAGCGAGTATTAGGCTTAATTAGAATTGATTGTACTGATTAAAGTTGACCAAATACATAACTGGACTACAATTGAACGAGTCAATACTTTGATTGACCAAAACCTATAAAGTTAGATTTGAGCCAAGTTTCATATAGATATTAAGAAATCACATTGATCACGCAAGATCAGGCGTTGGTGGGACGCAAACGATTACTAGAAGAGCACCGAGAGCTGAGCATCCTTGTGAGTAGTGTTTCTAATCTATCACTTAAATTGTTATTCTGTTCAGAAATGAAATGTTATTACATATTAAAATGCATTTGCAATCTTTAAATGGGTTTTTAAATAGCAAATGTGCACCAAATCTTGAGGTCTGAGGTGCAAGTTAGGTTATTGGATGTGAAAGAGCATTGAGGACGAATAGTCGTTGTACGTGGAGGTACATTATGGGTAGGTTTATCAATTGGGCTCCCCTATGGAAGATTCGAGGCTGCCATACATGAGGTATGAGCTGATAGATCCCTATGATATGATATGAGAATACATCTAACCATCAGGTATACCCGCTGAAGTGGATTTATTATTGCCTTGTAGGCTATTGAGAGCTTCAGCATGTGGTTTTGACATTAAAAATGTTTTCAAAATGGAAGGTGCATGACTGCTTTGTGGATTTAACTGTTGCATTCATTTGTATATTATTATTGTGCATACATACATGACATTGTTTTATAGAATTCTTGTTCTAAGTTATAGATTGGGCTACATTATTCACTAAGCCACTGTGAACAAAATTGACTCACTACGCTAACATTTCAGGTTCTTCTACTACAAATAAAAGGAAGAAGGTGGTCATTGCATAGAGCGTACCTTATTATTTTTGGTAGGTTTCTTCACATAATTTACTGGCTTGAAAATTAGTATGATGTATAGGAAGTGAGAAAAATATTGAATATATTTTGACTTAGATATTTTCGCTACTGCTACATTTAGGAGATTGTATATATATAATTGACTTTTGTTTAACTTAAAAGAAATCTACTATAATTATTTGTTCTAGCTGTTTTCGCATATCTTATGATTACTCTGATAGTATTGTGAATGGTGTTGTGAAGGGGCTTAACAGTGTTCTGGTGAGCTTAGTTTGGGAGTGGGTTTGTCAGAACACTATGCCAGTCGGTTCGTCCTTCTCCTTAGGAAAGGGATCTCAACAGGTTCCAAGTTTGGGATCCCTTATTTCCATCATTCTTCTTATTAGTGTTCTATTTTTTATTCCCATTTCCCTCCTTTTGATAGTTTTGTGGCCTCTTGTTCCTATTCCTTAATTTTAGTTTAAGATTGAGTTCTTGCTTCAATATTAGTGCCCTTTTCACAATGTCTCTGTATGTTTTTACACCCAATGGCATTACCACTTTTTGGATTTCTATCTTGAGACCTTCTGCAAATCGATTGGCCCTCGTTTTCTCCTCCCTAATAAGCTCAAGTAAAAATTTGGTCAGTTTAATAAATTTGATCTAATATTGGGCTATTGTCATGTCTCTCTGATTGAACCTAACAAAATCTGCCTGCATCTTCCTCATCGTAGCTTTTGTAAAGAACTTCTTGCAGAACGCTTCCTTGACTTCCTCCCAGTTCATATCTCTGATGTTAGTGTTTGGGTATGCCTTTAGCATCCTCCATTAACTCCTAGTTGGTCTCTTGAACTAATGGGTAGCCAGCACCACTCTATGGGGACCCGTTGCCCTTAATACATCCAGGTGTTCATCCAACCCCTGGTACCAATGGTCTACTATTATGCAGTCAAAAGTGCCATCAAATTGAGATGGGCAGAATTTCTGCAACTCCATTAACATGTCTCTATGTTCTTTGTCTTCCCTATCTTCTTGTGCCCTTCGATGAGCTAGGACCTCGTGCACTGGTACTAGCTGCAATACTGGAATTTGTTCCTGTACCTACAATTGTGGCACTGCCTGTGGTATCATCTGAGGTAATGCCCTCAAAATTTGCTCCATGACCCTCCTAGTGACTTCCGTCATCATATTCTCAATTTGGGTCTCAGCCATACCAGTCTATGCTCCCTGTCCTTGCAGTTCAGTCTCGTCAAATGTAGTAGTTCTCGTAGCGTATTTCTTGGATCTGCCCATTATCTACAAGTTGAAAATCTTTTTAATATTTCTTTCCTAAGGTTTTCGTTTCGTTCGTAATATCATGATGCTAGATTCATGCCTCTAGGTTCTCCATTTGTTTAGTAACCTATCAGTTCATGCTTCTATACTTTGTTTGAAGGTTTCAAGGTCATCTAATGTTGTTGGGTATAAAATTTGGTCTCATAAATCAAAACATGTGATATATGAATTTTAACAAGTATAGCATGCATTCAATCATTTAGTCATGCAAGTTCATGCTAGTATAGCAAAATTCTAAGTTTCCATTTGTGCCTCTGAGTTCGAGCACCCCATATCACCCTTGTCCATTAACACAAATTTCCACTTAGAGATTTCACTGCACCCAACCAATTTCGCAAATGTGTTGATAGCTAAGGTTTCCCAAGCCTCACTATACTTGATCGTCTTATACTAGCCAAGCATAAAAAATAAGCTCTTCTAAAGTTACTGATCATTCACCAAACATGGTCCATCATTCTTTGAGTCCAGGATTCCACCATACCCCCAAATTCTGAAGCATTCCATACCACATAGAAACTAGAAATACAGGATCCTCCTGATATCATGCCCTAACCAATCAAGTGTTCTGTTTTCACACATTTTCAATCTCTAAACTATGTCCTAAATATTTTATTCGTGATCCACTGTGCCTTTCTTGTCAACATTGTACCTAATATCTCTTTCCTAGACCTTGGGTCTCAATTTTTGGTTGAAAGGTTCAACCTTCATCTAGTTCTTATACCACTCTTGGGGCCACCTTTGTACTCTAGTACTTTCCTTTGCCCTTAACTACCACCTCCTAGTTTTCTTGTAGAAAATAAGTGTGTTTTTCAACTTCGACTACTTGTATGAGCTTGTGGGACAACCTCTAGATTGGGTGGCGAGACTGAAGTCTGCTTAAATAACCGCACTTTCTCAAATAAAATAACCCATCTTCCTTTCAATATTTAGCTTTACTCGGGACAAGACTTACCCACTATCAGCTCAACTTGTAATCTTTGTATCTAAACAAAACATTTGAAAACATATATTTTCTTTTTGAAAAAATAACTTTCCAAAATAGTTTTCAACTTCAAAATAGGAGGTAGGTCATTCTAAATTGAATCAAAGTAAATGTCTCACTAGATTGGGCACTCTTTTTAATTCTTGCCCAGTACACCTACTAGCTGAACTCTGATACCACATTTGATATCAGCGTAGTTCTTTTCACCTTGTAACCTGTTGACTAAGTTCTAATACCAAATTTGTAACACCCCGCCTCTCGTGCCCCGAGCCCACATCATTTGACGATATTCTTCTTTATTTTTGGTCTACCTAGGAAGCGGGCCCCATATTATGTTATCTCTTTTCTTCTCTCTTCCCAAATTCTTGGGATTTCCTACGTACATTAACTTATGCACAAATAATAACAGCAACATGATATAAATTAAATCCCATATCATTAATTAATTTAAAATTCTAAGGTACATAGCTTATGGTACAATACAGTGGTAATAACTTCAAAACTTAAATAAAATATTTTGAGCCAACATGCTCTGCAATTTAATAAACTCCAAAAACTAATCTAAGTGTCCTCCATAAGGCCTTGATGTATCAATTTCCTGAAAGATTAGAAAGAAGGGGTGAGCTTGAAGCCCACTGGATCATTTTAAGTATTTAAATCATCATTTTAACAAATAAAACAAACATGCCAAGAACTTTCAAAATATTATGTAATTCAAATAGTTCATTATTTTTTGTTGTATTTAAGATCAAAAGGGGTTAACATCTGTGTTCCAGATTGTAACACTATGGGCCCCAAGACTTTGATTGATTGATAGTCACAAGCCAGGCTGGGCCAATGTTACATTTTAAGTATACAACTTAACTTTATATTTTAATTATCTTAACTCAAATTTAGGAATCAAATTAAATAAGGCAATAATATAAGAGATAAAAGAAGCTCATAAACTTTATTAATTTAATAACAAGGAGTACATAACTCCAATTTAAATTAAAAGAAACTACCATAGCACAAATAATTCAAAACTTGGGCATCATGCCCTTACATTGAAGATAAAATGAAAAGTTTCTAAAACGAAGCATTCTAAATTTCATGCATGCTTCATCATATGTTCAATTCCCTAAAAAGATGAGAAAAGAAGGGTGAGCACATAGCCCAATGGATCATTCTTAGAAAAACTAAGTTACCAATTTAAATCAATAACACATTTAATTTCAAACACTTGCAACCATTATATGATTCAAACAACATTTTGTTTACAATTGTATATTTGATTGAAAGGGGGTCCAATCCCTTGATGTTATTATCTGAAAACCCCACTTTTGGGTGAAAAAGACAATTTATCTTATCATATTCCATAGGGATTAGGATCTCATGTCCATATGCCAAGTATTTTGGGCTACACTCATCTGCACACAATGAGACCTATATACACTAAGTATATGTAAAGAACGCCCATAGCATCCCTTTGGCTTACTATGACAGTACGTGGTTCTTAATCTAAGAATCTTTTATTTAATCTCTTATACATGGATCATAAATAAAAGAAATAAAATTCAGCATGCTTACATGTGATATTCAAGCATAAAAACATCATAATCATGCATTACATATCAACTAGGTCTAAGCATGTATAATTTATCATGGCTTGGTTACATGGATGCATGAACATGGCATATACATGAATCTGAAAATTAAATCATGAATGATGGACTGAAATTAAATATGCATGATAAACTGATATTAAAATAAGGATGAGCATGCCATTAATCCAAACTAGTAAAGTAGAAGTTCAAAAAAATCTCATCCACCTTAGTTGCTTGTTCGTAGAAAATCCGACAGAGGTTCCCTTTTTCTATGCACTTCAAGAACAACCAACAACTTCAAGAATATAAAAGCAGTCTAAAATCCCAACTTCTCTCTGAAAATCACTCAAGAACACAAGAGAGGGAGAAGGGTTGTCAAGAAGAGGCTAGAAAAAATCAAGAGGAACTAGTATGCTCTTGTTTTGAAACAAAGAAGAATGAGAGCATTAAGGGGTTATATAGATTTTCAAGAGGGCATAGGGGCACGATTTTGGCATCTTAGATTAGGGTTTTTTCACATGGTGGCTGCTAGGTTTTTGCACATAACTCATAGGGGATGGCTAGGGTTTTTGGTATAAGGATTATGATGGTCCTTTCCATAGTTGGCGCCAAGATTGGAACATTTCTTTGTTTAGGTAACTTTCCTTTTTTTGATTTTTGGTTTCTTTTTTATGTGTGACGGCTAGGGTTTCTTATGAGCATAAACTAGACTTTGGAAACTTCTAATTAGGTGCACACACACAACGATGGCTAAGGTTTTGTGCACACACATGACGCGTCTTAAGTATATGTGACCTATGTGCATGTGATCATTTTTGCTTGGTGTGTGGAATCACTCTTCATGGCTTCTAAAGAATGTAGGATGTCTCATGTATGTGGGTAGGGCATGAGTGTACATGATCATGGAATCATTAGTCATGTGACTTTCACATGTATAGAGGTGATTACACACTTTTGGATCCATATGAATTTAAAATAAAATTCATATATTTCATTTGACTACGATTTTAGTATTTGTGGGTTTACATAAATTTAAATAAAATTCATATCTTTCAATTGGCTAGGTTTTTTCCCATTGTCTTTCCTAATTTAGCTTCCCTTGAAGCATACCAAGTAAATGAACCCTCAATTGTGCAAATGAAATGAATTTTGGGTGCCTAAACAATTTGAGTTGTTCACTTCATTTCATTTCGTTCCTTTTTCTTAAATTTCATTCCCCTAAGAGGTTTTTGAGCAAACTTAAGCTTTTTAATTGGTTCAACAAATAAATTGGGCTTCATTTATCATTTTATTTTATTTAGTATAAAATTTCAAGGTATTACAACCTACCCTCCTTAGAACAATTTCATCCTCGAAATTTGTACACACTCAGGGGTTCCTAGTGAACAGGTGTGGATACTTGGTCTTCGTTCTGCTTTCTAGCTCCAAAGTAGCTTCTACTACTGCATGATGCTTCCATAGTACTTTAACTGAGGGAATATCCTTAGTTCTCAATTTTCGTACCTTGTGATAAAGGATCCTAATTGTCGCTTCTTTATAAGTGGCATCATCTTGGATATTCACTTCTTCCCAATGATGATGTGAGGGGGATTTGGTTCATACTTTTTCAGCACCGACACGTGGAACACATTGTGAGTTGAAGTCATCTGATTAGGTAGATCCAACTCGTAAGCACATTCCCCAATTCTTCTAAGTATTTTAAAGGGTTTGACGAATCTTGGAGATAGTTTTTCCTTAAATCCAAACTTCTTGATACCTTTTCGAGGACTGATTCTTAGAAATATTTTATCACCTACTTAGAACTCTAAGGGTTTCCTTCTCTTATCAGCATATCTCTTCTAACGACTCTGAATTGTAGCCAGTTTCTTTCGTATCAATTTGACTTGGTTATGAATTTCTTCTACCAAGTCTAGCCTAGTTACTACATGATCTTCAAGTTTAGCCCAATAGCTTGGTGATCCGCAGGGCCTTCCATAAAGAACCTCATATGGAGCCATCTTAATACTTGCGTTATAATTATTGTTAAAGGCAAACTCTGCTAAGTGCAACTATTTGCTCCGATTTCCTTTAAAGTCTAAAATACAAGATCTCAACATATCCTCTAAGGTTTGGATAATTCTCCCAGATTGCCCATCTGTCTAAGGGTGAAAGGCAGTACTCATGGTGAGTTTAGTGTCCAACTCCTTCTATAGACTCTGCCAAACTTGAGAGGTGAAGTGAGAGTCTTTATCAAATACAATAGTCTTAGGCACAGCATAAAGTCTTACGATTTCCTTCACCTAGAGTTCTCCTAGTTTACCGACTTGGTCTGTGGATCTGATTGGTAGGAAATGAGCCACTTTAGTAAGATGATCCACAATCACCCAAACAGTGTCTTCTTCTTTCTAGTTCCTAGGTAAACCACTTACGAAGCCCATGGCAATGTTATCCCACTTCCATTCAGGGATAGTGACTCGTTATAACATTTTAGAGGGTTTGTAGTGTTATGCTTTTACTTGTTGACGAGTTAACCATTTAGCCACATGCTTAGCTACTTCTTTCTTCATTCTTCTCCACTAGTAAGTCTTTCTAAGGTTTTGGTACATCTTATCTCCTCTTGGATGCATCATATACTTGGTTTGATGAGCATCATCTAGTATGGTTTGCTTACTTTGCCCATTCTGTGGTATGCAGATTGTAATACCCTAAAAACTCTGTATTTAATTAAATGAAATTCAAGATCAATTCAATGAAATTGGGTGCAAAATGAAATCAGGCTCATTTTAGGGCTAAATTTGGCAAGTTTTTGAAAGTTTCATTTGGTGACCTTTAGGGACCCAAAACAACTTAAAATGAAGTAAGGTGACATAAACCAAATAATTAGACAACATATCCAAAAATTAGAACAATTGGTCGAGGTTAGGGTTTTCATTTGCCAAACCTCCTTCAAGGGGTCCAAATTAAAAAGAATTGTCATTTAGGATACTTCGTGGGATCGAAATGACCCAAAACGAAACAAAGTGACATGAACTAACAAAATGAATGAAATATCCAAAAATTAGAACAATTAGCCAAGATTTGGATTTTCATTTGCCTAGTGACCTCAGTGGGTCTTAAATAAAGAAAGTTTTTGAAGAAAAGTCACCTATGGCCAAACCATATCTTAAAATGTGCATTAGGTTCACGTGATTCCAAAACTATAGGATATAAATCATAATTTCATGTAAATAAGGGGACATTAATTTTTATTTAATTTTTGTGAACCCATGAAGTTATGGCCACCCTGACTTGACTGTGTACACCCACACCCACTTAAGCCAAAATCGACCCAACCACGTACATGTGTGTGCACACATGTGAACAACCCTATTTAGATAGTTTCTTGGAACCAAGATAAGCATCTTTCACTATTATACGGTGTCCCCTCAAATTTGATATTATACACTCATGCTTGATGTCCAAGAAATAAGAAAATGAGAAAGTATTCCTTGTGTGTTTGTGTGATGAGCAAGCAATGAAACCGAAAAAGAAAGTTGTCATGAGCACATAGGGGACGTCCTATTTGAATTATAATATGATTTAAACCTCTTTTGTGTTCACAGATAGTTAGGAAACAATATTATATTCATATATTTTAAATTAGAAATTCATAGTGGTCCCACTTGCCAACCATGAACACACTTGCCCTCTTTATGCAAACCATCCCCTTTATGTATAGAAACTTGCCCAAATTTTTGTGAGCTACCCAAGCTGGCCAAGGCTACCCTAGGACGTCCCATATGCTCTCATGAACATCTATATAAACTCCCCTTGCTCACTTTCATCTCATCCCAAAGCAAAAAGTTGACACTTCCTTCTTTGTTTGTTCTTGCCCTCTTCTTGTCACCTCTTCTCACCCTCTTTTCTTTCTTGTGTGAGGAGTTCTTATTTTAGTATTCTAGAGAGTTGTTGAAGTAGTTTTTGTTGGTGGTTAAAATTTCTTGAAGTTCTGAAAGTGGTAGATAACTGAAACCTTGCTGGATTCAAAAGAAACTCGGATTAAGGTGGAGGGAATTTCTAGAACTCCTTCTTTACTATTTCAAGTTTTTAGTATATTCATGTTTGTTTTTTATTTTCAGCATGCTTATATTTTAGTTTGAAACATGTTTGATCAATTTTTATTTTCAATTTAACATGTTTTTATGTTTTAATTCATACATGATAACATAACATGCTTAGAAACCATGTTTAAGCTTATTTTTAAATTTTCAAGCATGTCATGTATGTTTTCTATGTGCTCTTGATTATTTAAATTCTGATATTAATTAGTATGATCTTGTTTCATATTTATTTGAAATTAAATATGAGAAAGTAAAGATAAAAACTACGTACCATCATAGTATAAATGATGTTATGAGTGTTTTTTGCATATACTTAGTGTATATGAGTAACATCACTAAGTGTGGATGTGTTTTAAAATACTTGAAATGTGGACATGTGATCCTTATTTCCAATGGAATGTGACAAGATGAATTGTCATTCCATCCCATAATAGGAGTATTTTAATGAAGAACATCAAGGGATTAAAAACTTCTTTTGGTTAAATATACAACACTAACAAGATATTGTTTGAAACGCTTAATCCTTGTATGTGATTGAAATTGGATGTACTTTTGATTTGAATTAGTAAATTAGTAGGTTGGTGAATGATCCACTAGGCTATATGCTCACACCTTGCTTTTATTTTTCAAGAATTTGAAATGCATGATTAAGCTTGCTAAGGGATTATAAAGTCTATTTTTAGAAAGTTTCTATATAAGGGCATATTGCTCAAATTTTGAATAAAGACTTCCACTGAATTTTTATTTTAAATTTTAGAGTTACATACTCTTTCTTTTGATTATATAAATTCAATAGCGTATTTCTTTATTTTATAAATAAAGAGTTTGAAGTTTTATTTTATTTACTTGTGTTATCATATTGAATTTAAAACTCAATAGAAGTGTATTTAGGAGTATTCCAATAAGTGTTAAAATAAAGGAATTGAGATACAAGTTGTGTACTTGTAAATGTAACATAGGACCCAACCCACCTTGTGGTTAAGCTTAGACTGTCTCTTGGGGGTTGGGGTGTTACGCAAATCCTCTCCCTAAGCTGTAAGATATTCTCAACATCGAACCTAAAGTCGGTATGTTTTCCCTGTGTATCTCATTCTATCAGGTCTACAAGCCACTTGTCTTGCTTATGTTCCTTCTTGATTTGATGTAGTAGATCCGGTTGACAAAACATGCTATAGAGGTAAGCTTGTTTGTTATTCAAGGTTATACCCAACTTAAAGTCTTCAATCAACTGGTACATCTAACCCTTTTCTTCCTCCTGTTTGTTGAACTTTCTACTCAAGGCATCAACCATCACATTTAATTTTCCTAAATGATAGTGTAATTGGAAATCATAGTCTTTCAAGAACTCCATCCATCTTCGTTGCTTGCGGTTCAACTCCTTCTGGGTATAGATGTACTTCAAGCTCTTTTGATATAAAAACAGATCACGTTTCTCAGCATAAAGGTAGAATCTTCAAATCTTCAGGGCAAATACAATGGCTGCTAACTCTAGATCATGAGTTGTAACACCCCAATTTTCGGTCGGACCTCCGTTCATGTGTTGTTTCACGTGTGGATCGTCGTCCATTGAAAATCGAGATGCTACTTGAAAATTTTGCTCTGTCAAATTCTTTTTCTTTAAAATTCAGTTCATAATCATTAGTTCTCAAGTCAATGTTTGGACAAATTTCTTATATAAAACAAAAGAATCAAAACAATTTATCAATACATTCACCGAATTTCTCAAGATAATTCATAAACAATGCAGCAGAATAACTTTAAAGACTATTATTAAAACCAAAATTGTTAAACAAGAGAAGTTATTTAAAGATAAAATAAACCAAAGTTCAAATCAACGTAATTACATCGAAACAGTCCAGTAAAAATACATAAAACATGACTTTCAAGTCTCATATCCCGGACGACCTCCCCAATGAGGCATCTAATTAAACTGTGAGTCTTCTAATGTAAGTTAACATACTCTTTGTCCAGATGTACCTGAAAAATAAAGTGAGAGTGAGCTCGAAAGCCTAGTGGATCGTTCCTACGTACATCACAAGCATTATACAGACCCAATCCAAAACATTACAAATACTTTCAAACATTAGACGTTTCAAACATTCATTTGATTTAGTCGGAGTCTATGACCAGAAGAGGGTTGAGATGTCTCTTGGTATTCCCTGTGATCCAAACTAATCTCAGAGGGTTCTAATAACTGTCTAAAATCAATTGACACTCACATCACAGACTAAGAGAACATACTTATCGCGACTCGTACCGTCTCCAAAGACTTTGAGCTGTCACGATTAGCTCCGGGTGGTAATACCTACGATCCGCCTTGTAGCTCGTCAATCTCAAGTAGTGACATATAGGAGATGTCACCTCGATCCGCTTCAGGCTCGACAATCGCACCGGTACGTGGATTCTTAATAAGCCATCGTCTTGTTTTAGTTTTACAAATAGTCTCCATCACATCAAGCATCATACCATTTACTAGGAAAATAATTCAAACTATTCATGCAAGTTAACATGGTAAGATGCATGAGTAAACAATAAGATCTAAACGAATATGTTCCTAGTCATGCATGCCATAATTGAGTAAATCTAAATGCAAGATGTTATATTCCATGTCATAAACTGATTGTACATGAGTCTAAATAATTCATCATACAACACATCATTCAAATCAACCAAACAATTTTAATTAATTTCCTAATAAGATTGAGATAACCTACAACTATTCAAACAAATGCTTTAAATCTTAAATCCATATAATACATATGAGCAAGGAAGTCACGCCCACCTGATTCCGCCGATCTTCAGGGCTCTTTGTTTTCTGTCGAGATACTCGATACCCTAAATTGTAAAATCTGTAATTCAAGAATCAATAAAAATTCCTGACTTTTTAATTCATATTAGGTCTTATTCCAAATATTTTTAAGCTTAAAGATTTCCAAACTAATTATGAAATCTAGATATTAGTTTCAACTAATTTTGGATTATTCTTAAATTCTAGAATTTTATACATTAATATAATTTCTAAGTCTCCTATTTTCCTTAATATGTAATTAAAACTTTAATAATTTACTTAGAAGCTTTTTCATAAAATTAAATTTTTAATAACTGAAATTTTTGCAATTTAAATAATTTATCAATATTATAATTAATTTAGTTACGAACAAAATAAGACTTCTAAATGTTATCAATTTAGTTCCAGGACCTAAATTATATTTTTTTATTATTATTTTTTCTACAATAGATTCAAAGTTTCCAAAAGCTTATTTCTTTCATGGTTTTTTTAAAATTAATTTTAAACTAACTTCAGCTCAAGATAACAAAATAAATAAATAAAATAAAAATTAATTTTTATACTTTTCCAAAATTTGAGTCTCCGTTACAATTTTACATATATCAAAAACGATGGTTCTAACCTAAAAATATTAAATATTTCTATTCTTTTTTTTCTACTGAAAATTCAAATTTTGTATTTTCATTCTGTGCATCTAAATTTAAAGAAATAATCCATTTCAAACTATCCAAAAACTTAAAATAAAATAAAAATAAAAATAAATAAATAAAAATATTATACCTTTCAATCCAATTCCGAAGTTAGGGCATCGTTCATCATCTTCTTCACATAACTTGCACTACCACGCTTCTTCTTCTTTTCGTCCAAACCAGTGGCAGCAACGCACACAACCCATCTAAATTGTGCGGCCCTCTTCTTCTCACGGGCCAACAACAACCAAAACGTACTAACAACAATTGATACATAGTTGGGTTTTCATTCTTCATTGCGCGTAAAACGGAACGCATGACCATCTCTTCTTCATCTTCTTTTCCATCCCAACGCAGCAGCTTCCTTTCTTATGGTCTTTGATCCATGGCCAACCGCAGCAACCTACTAAATACATATGCTCATTTTCTTCGTTTTGACTCCAATGCACCAGCAGAAATTCCTAATCCATAATCAACGGCCAACAACATCAACACGCCCCAATTTTTCAAATATGATTTTTTCTGCATCCAAATCACGGCCAGCCCACAAATAACTCAGAAATGCATGATTTCGTTCATCATCCTCGTTCTAAAATGCATCCTAGCTGAATGTCATGCCTAAAAAAAAATGCTCCATACCCAACCATGCCTCTCCTCTCCTGTATTTGTGACTCTAGACCAAAAGTACAACAACCAGAACTCTCTGGTTTCTGCTTCATCTTCCTCCCCCCAAAGCATCAAGCCTCTATTTTCATTTCTCTCATTTACCGTCGAAAACAGAGCATGCCACCTTCTCTGTTCTTGTTTCAGAGCAGCTGCAACTGCATCACGCACACATCCATCTCGCACAACTCACAGTTTCTGTCCGCCACAGCGGAACACTCCAGCCCACACAGCAGGTCTTCTTCGTCTTCAATCACGGTCAGTCACCCAAAATCCAGTGCGCGGCTCACCAGCAACTCCCCTATTTTCTGTTCTTCTTCCCTGCCCGGTTTCTTCTTCGATCGAGCAGCAGCAGCAGCAAGCTGCTTTGCTTGCTTTCATTCCTCTGTTTTGTTCCTTCTTCGTTCTGCTCCTTCTTCATTTGTGCTCCAAATTCCAGCAGCAACAGCTCATTCTTTGTTTTTCAGTCAACAACAGCAGCAACATCTCTGCATCGTCTTCTTCACGTTGATAACGCCACCGAGAAGCTGCTATTGCTTCTTCTTCATGGTCTTGTTTCCTCTGCTTGCTCAATTTAGTTCCTCCTCAATTTTTCCAGAGATTTCGATCATCATAAAGTGAGACACCCCCCTCTGTTTCTTCTCCACTCTTCTTCTTCCTTCCGGTTTCTTGTTTTCCTTTCTACAAATTTCGGCTCTCGTCGCCTTAATTTTAATTTTTTTTCTTTTTTTTTACCTCTATTCTTCTATTGTTTAAACATTCTCATCAAAATCCTATAATAATTATTTCATATAGAAAACTTTTAAATGCACATTCATAAATTTACATTTATTTTTTTATTTTTTTTTACACATGTATATAAAATTAATTATTTTAATCAATGATGAGCTATTAAGATTTCAAACCAATTAATCCAAACTGAACAACAATCAATTATTATTAGTTTGATTTGATTTGGGTACAAAATTTTTTTTCAAATAATCTATTATTTTTTTTGTCTCACTCACGTCGTCACGCTCGCGCCTTTGCATTTGCGCGAGTAAACTGTAAAATAATTTTTTATTATTTTTTTTCAAAGCCTAGTTTATATCTATATTTGAATAAAGTATAATTCTAATTCATTTATTATTATTCATATTATAATTATATTTTTATTTTTATTTTTCGCGAACCTTTTATTATTATTACTACTATTATTTTATTATTATTATTATTATTATTATTCGATTTTCATCTAGAGTTTGAAATACAAACTTCTAATTATTTTTCCCGAATCTTGCATATTATTTTTTTTCTCTGCTCGCGACGTGACATGCTCACAAAGTTTCGAAGTGTTACATGAGTAGGGTAATTCTTCTAATGGACCTTCAATTGTTGCAAAGCATAAGCGATTACTTGCTTGTCCTGCATCAAGACTGCTCCTAGTCCACTCTGTGAAGCATCAATGTAGAGGGTATAGGTAATACCATGGGTTGGAGTAACTAAGACAGGGGCCATAGTCAATCTCTTTTCAATTCTTGGAATGATTGTTCACACTTTTTATCTCAATCAAACTTAACTCCCTTCCTGGTTAGCTTGGTCATAGGTTCTACTAGTTTGGAGAAATCTTGGATGAACCTTCTACAGTATCCAACCAAACCTAAGAAGCTCTTAATCTCTGTAACTATCTTAGGTTACTTCCAATTCATGAAAACTTCTACCTTCTCCGAGTCTACAAAGATGTCATCTGTCGATACTACATGACCAAAAAACTTAATCGTCTTCATCTAGAATTCACACTTGCTGAACTTGGCATATAATTGATGCCTTTTGAGGGTCTCTAACACTGTCTGCAAGTGTTCTAAGTGTTCAGCCTCTCACTTGGAGTAAATTAGGATGTTGTTAACGAATACCACCATAAACTAGTCAAAGTATTGTCTAAACACTCGGATCATTAAATCCATGAATGCAGTTGGGGCATTGGTCAAACCAAAGGGCATCACGGTGAACTTAAGGTGTCCCTATCTTGTTCTAAAGCCAGTCTTGTGTATATCAGATTCCCTTATTCTCAACTGGTGACATCCTAACCTAAGATCAATACAATTGAGAAATGAGTGACTCATCTCAATTGATCAAATAGGTCATCAATCCTTGGTAGAGGGTATTTATTCTTCACTATAGCTTGATTCAGCTTTCAGTAGTCGAAACATAGTCTCAAGGAACCATCTTTCTTCTTCATGAATAGTATAGGAGCTCCCCAGGGTGACTCACTTGGCCTAATGAATCTTTTCTCCCGGAACTCTTCTAATTGAGACTTCAACTCAATTAGTTCCACTGGAGCCATTCTATAAGGAGGTATGGTCATAGGGTTGGTTCTAGAGTGAAGTGCAATCTTGAACTCTAATTCTCTAGTAGGTGGTAGTTTGGGTAAGTCATCTGGGAACACATCCTCATATTCACTAACCACTGCTAGGTATTGGATTCTCTTTAGTACAACAGGTACTTCTTTAGAGAGTTCCTTGAACTCATTCTTTTGCCTTAAGCAGTTCATCATGGATAAGGTTGGACTCCTCAGTAGTCTCTGCATATCCCCATTGATTCTATAGGTTTTTCTAGAAGGTAAGGTTATAGTTACTAGTCTCTTATGATAATCTATTTAGCCTTGGTACTAGTCTAACCAATCCATCCCCAAGACTACATCATAGCCATAAAAAAGTAAACCACATAGATCAACTATTATAAGTTTATCCCCGAACCTTAGGTCACAACTACACATTTTTTTAAGTCACAGTGGTCCCAATTGGTGTGGACACATTCAAAGTTATGGGTAGTGTTTTTGTCACAAGTTGTAACCTATTAGTTAGTTCTTCAAAGATAGAAGACTTAGAGGCACCCGAGTCAAACAATAGTCTCACAACAACATTAAACAAAAGAAATGTACCTACCACTATAGGGACCTAGTTTTCCTAAGCCTCAATTGCGAACATTTTGGCCTAGTTCTGCCTACGACCCTAGTTTTGCCCCTGATTGGCATTCTGTTATTATTGCCTTCCCTAAGGGCGATTGTTTTAATCTCCTCCCTGTGGTGATTGTTGTTGCAGAGCCTGAGCAAGAGTAGTTGGGCAATAGCACAGCCCTTGCCCCTTCGCCTATTCCTTAAATTCATTCGCGGTTTGCCCCTGTTTCTTTGGTGCCTTCCCACCACTCTTGTTCTTTTTCTAGGTCCTCGATGATCATTTTCATTCCCGGCCTATTTGTTTTTTCCCCTTACCTATTGTTTCAGGTTGAGCTCTTGTTCCAGTGTTAGGGTATTTTCTACGATGTCCTTGTAAGTCCTTAGGCCCAATGTTCTCACTATCTTCTAGATCTCTATTTTGAGACCTTGTGCAAAATAATTGGCCTTCATTCTTTCCTCCTTGATCAGATCTGGTGAGAATTTAGCTAGTTCAACAAACTTTCTTTCATAGTCAGCTATAGTCATCTCTCTCTGGTTCAACTAGACGAAGTCTTACTGTAGCTTGCTCAAGGTTGCTTCTAGAAAGAACTTTTCATAAAAGATCTCCATAAATTTCTCCTAGCTCATAGCATCAACATCCGTGTTAGGGTCCATCCTCATCATACGCCACCAATTTCTGGCCGTTCCCTTGAAGTGGTATGTGGCCAGTGCCACCCTTCTTGACCTAATTACGTTCAACACATTCAGATGCTCCTCCATCTCTTAATACCAGTGGTCTACCGTGATACAGTCAATTGTACCTTTAAAATGTGGAAGGTAGAGCTTCTATAGCTCCACCAACATCTTCCTCTATTTCTCATCATCTAGATCCTCCTGAGTCCTCTGATATTCAGGAGCTGGGGCTACATGCGTTGACTATTGAATCGGGATGGGTTTAGGTACTTGAGGTTGAGGTACTGCCTGAGGGAGTATCTCGGGTAGAGCCCTCATCAGTTGGTCCATAACCCTTCGAGCAACTTCATTCATCATAGTTTCCATTCGAGCCTCCATGCTAGTAGGCATTTCCTGATCCTTCTGCTTTGTCTCATCAAAAGTGGTGGATAAGGTAGCGTATCTTCTTGTTTTAGCCATTGTTTATAAATTTAACACCTTGTCAGTATTTGCCTCACCAAACGTTCATACTATCATAACTCTGCATTCATGTCTCTAGGTTCTCGTTTCATTCAATGGCCTAACAGTTTATGCTTCTAGGTTTTTTTTTTTTTTTTTGTTCTTGGGTATGGGATTTGGTTTCATATGACGTACTTATAAACAAATCAAGCATGTTTTTCAAATATTCATATAATCATACAAGTTCACACTAGTATAGCAAAATTTCAGGCTTCCATCTAAGCTTTCAGGTTCAAGTGTCTCATACCCCTTCCACTTAGACTTTCGCTCAAAAAATTGTCCCACCCAAGTAATTTCACAAATGTTTTGATAATTAAGGTTTACCAAGCCCATTATACCTAACCATCCCATACTAACCAAGCATAAAGAAACAAGTTCTTCCAAGGTTACCGATCATTCACCAAAAATGGTCTGTCATTCTACGAGTTCTGGCTTCCTCCGTACCTCAAATTTCTATGCATCTCATACTACATTGAAACCAGAGATACAAAATCTTCCCAATCTCATGTCCTAACCAAACAAAGATTCTATTTTCACACATTTTCAGTTTTTAGCCTATGTCCTAAAATCTTATGCATTTGATCCACTGTTCTACCCACGTTTCTACCTAAGGTCACTTTTCTAGACCTAGGGTTTCAATTTGGTCAACTCACAAGCACTGTCTAGTCAAGATACCACCTTTGACATATTTTTTGACTTCTAGTCAGTTTCTTGTCCTAATTTTTCACCTTCTAATTTTCTTTTAAGTAAAGGTGTTTTTTCAACTCAGGCTACTCATATAAGTTGGTGGGACAACCTCTAGATCGGGCAGCAAAACCAAAGTCTTCTTAACAACTACACTTTCTAGGACAGGATAAGCCACCTCCCTTTCAATGTTTAGCTTTATTCGGGACAAGGCTTACCCACTATTAGCTCAACTTGCAATCTTTGTATCCAAACAAAGCATTTCAAAACATATCTTTCTTTTTTTGAAAACAATTATAAATTTCAAAATAGAAGGTAGGGCATTGTAATTTCAACTCAAAGTACAAGTCAAACCTAATTAAGTTAATACTTTCTAAATCTAATACCACCATTGGTATAAGATTAAACTTTCTAATTCTAGCCTAACAACACATGTTTAGGCTTGACTTTCAAATTCTTGCCTAGAAACTAATGCCTAGACTCTAATACCACCTTTGTAACACCCTAGGCCCCGAGACTTTGATTGATTGCTAATCACAAGGTGGGTCAGGCCAATATTACATTACAAGTACACAACTTGACTTCCTATTTCAATTGCCTTATGCCTTAATGGAATTCAAGAGTACTTAACTCAAATTAAGAATTAAATTAAATAAGGCAATAATACAAGAGATAAAAGAAGTTCATAAACTTTATAATTTAATAATGAGGGGTACATAACACCAATTAAAATCAAAAGAAACTACTACAGCAGAAATAATTCAAAACTTGAGCATTGAAACTTTCTAAAACTAAGCATTCTAAATTTCATGCATACTTCATCATATGTTCAATTCCCTAAAAAGATGAGAAAGGAAGGATGAACACATAGCCCAGTAGATCATTCTTAAAAACAACTAAGTTACTAATTCAAATCAATAACACATTCAATTTCAAACACTTGAATACATTATGTGATTCAAATAATATCTTGTTTACAGTTGTATATTTGACTGAAAGGGGTTCCAATGCCTTTATGTTTTTATCAAAACTTTTGGGTGTAAAGATAATTAATCTTGTCAGATTCCATTGGAATTAGGATCTCATGTCTACGTTCTAAGTATTTTGGGCTACACTCATCTACACACAGTAATGAGACCCATATACACTAAGTATACGTAAAGAATACCCATAACATCCCTTTGGCTTATTATTACAGTATATGGTTCTTAATCTAAGAATCATTTATTTAATCTCTTACACATGGATCATAAATAAAAGAAATAAAATTCAGCATGCTTACATGTGATATTCAAGCATAAAAACATCATAAACATTTATTATATATCAACTAAGTCTAAACATGTATAATTTATCATGGCACGGTTTCATGGATACATGAACATGGCATATACATGAATTTGAAAATTAAATCATGGGTGATGGATTGAAATTAAATATGCATGATAAACTTATATTAAAATAAGAATGAGCATGCCATTAATCCAAATTAGTAAAGTAGAAGTTTAAGAAATCTCATCCACCTTAGTTGCTTGTTTGTAGAAAATCCAGCAGAGGTTCCTTTCTTCTATGCACTTCGAGAACAACCAAGAACTTCTAGAATGTAAAAGTAGTCTAAAATCCTGACTTCTCTTTGAAAATTACTCGAGAACACAGGAGGCGAAGAAGGGTTTGCCAAGAAGAAGGCTAAAGAAAATCAAGAGGAACTAATATGCTCTTGTTTTGAAACTAAGAAGAATAAAAGCACTGGGGGGTTTATATAAATTTTTTAGAGGGAATAGGGGCACGATTTTGGAATCTTTGATTAGGGTTTTTTCACATGGTGGTGGCTAGGTTTTTGCACATAACTCATAGAGGACGGCTAGGATTTTTTGTATAAGGGTTGTGATGGTCATTCCCATAATTGGCGCCAAGATTGGAGCATTTCTTTGTTTAGGTAACTTTCCTATTTTTGATTTTTGGTTTCTTCTTTGTGTTGAATGCTAGGGTTTTGTATCACCCCAACCCCCTGCATCTTTAAGCATTGGACACGGCCACCATTCTCTTGACAGTAGACTAAACCAAACGGTGGGCCGAGCCGGTGTTACTTTACAAGTGACACACACTTGACTTTCTTTCTATTTCAATTATTTCATGCCTTGATTGTATTTAACAGTACATAGCTTAAATTCAAAAATTTAATAAGGCAATAATACTAGAAATAACTGAAATTCATAAACTCA
>JAJIYU010002522.1:0-29910 GCA_030144865.1 Tinospora cordifolia
AATGCTAGCGATGTGTAGGGATGATCCACTGGGCTCTCGAGCTCACCCATTTTCTATTACAGGTGATCATTGACACTGCAGAAGTAGGCCAGCACACGGGCTGTTTTTGGGAGGTTGTTATAGTTTTTATTCAGTTCTAATTGAGTATCATTTTGTAGTTTAAATTGAACTGGGCGTATGCCCTCTTTTATCTTGAACTGTTTCTTATGTAACTTGAAGATTTTGGAACTTAGGCCCACTAGGCCATGTTTTATATTCATATCATGATTTGGAAATGAATTTGAAATGTGATTCCGCTGCAAAGTGTTTTATTTTGGCCAAATATGAAATCACTATGGATTTATGAATGAGTAGGATTCCGCTGCATGCATTTTAAAAGAATTTTCATGTCTACCAAAGGAAACCATTATTTTGATGACTATAGTATATTTTAATTTTTACATCATAGCCTATTTGATAGAAAGATAAGAAGCTGAGACTGAGAAAGAAAGAAACCGAACCACGTGGCCTCCGGCTCTCGGCGAACGAACGAACGGGCACGCGCCCTCTTCGCGCGCAGCCCGAGCGACGGTTTGTCGCAATCGAGACATAGAACAGCAGAAACCGGGAGCCGGGGTGTCACAACACCCTTCAGTATTCAAGTTACATCTGTAATCAGTGACTCCAACACTCTAGCATTACTTTACCCTTACCTAGATCTCTACATGTACTACCATTTTTCAAAATCACATTCAAGAAAATTCATTTTTTCGGAAAAATCAATTCTGACGAAATTCATTTTCAGTGAAAATCAATTTCAGTAAAATCTTCAATTCAGTGAAAATCATATCTGGTGAATTCAAATCTAGCCTAGTGTATCATAATATTGAGTTTTGATACCATAATTGTAACACCCTAATTTTCGGTCGGTCCTTCGTTCACGTGTGGATCATGGCCCGATGAAAATCGAAATGCTACTAAAATTTTCTTATGTCAAAAATCTTTTTCTTCAAAATACATTTCATAATCATTACTTCTCGAGTCAATGTCTGGATAATTTCTCATACAAAATAGAAAAGTTAAAATAATTTTCTCGAAACATTCCCTGGGTTCCTTAATACGAGTCATCAATAATGCAGTGGATAATATTTTAAAACTATTCATTCAACCCAAAATCGTTAAACAAGGAAAGCCATTGAAAGATAAACAACCAAAACTAAACCAATGTAAATACATTAAAATAATCCAGCATAATACATAAAACATAACCTCCCAGTCACCTATCCCGACGACCTCCCCATGAGGTGTCCAATTAGAATGCGGGTCTTCCATCGTAAGTCAACATACTCTATGTCCAAGTGTACTTAAATATTAAAGTGGGAGTGAGCTCGAAAGCTCAGTGGATCGATCCTACGCATCACATGCATTACACAGACCCAATCCAAAACATTACAAACACTTTCAAACATTAGGCATTTCGAACATTCATTTAGTTTTGGTCAAAGTCTAAGACCAAAAAAGGGTTCAGATGCCTCTCGGTATTCCCTGTGATCCTATCAAATCTCAGAGAGTTCCAATAACCGTCTAAAATAAATTGGCACTCACATCACAGCCTAAGAGAGTGTACTTATCGCGACGTTGTACCGTCTCCCAAAGACTTCGAGTTGTCGCATACAACTCCGGGTGGGAATACTTACGATCTGCCTTGTAGCTCGACAATCTCAAGCAGTGACATATAGGAGATGGGTCACCTAGATCCGCTTCCGGCTCGTCAATCGTACCGGTACGTGGATTCTTAATAAACCATTGTCTTATATTAGTCTTACAAACAATCATCAATATACCAAGCATCACATAATATACGTGAAAAATAATCCAAACTATGCATGTAACTTAACGTAATAAGATGCATAAGTAAGCAATAAGATCTAGACGCATAAGTTCCTCGTCATGTATGCCATATTTGAATAAATCCAAATGCAAGTTCATACCATAAACTAATTTTGCATGGATTAAGAATATCATCATACATCACACATCGTTCACATAAATCAAACAATATCAATCAAGTTCCTAACAAGATCCTAATAACCTAGAACTAACAAATCAAATGCTTTGAATCTTAAATCCATATAATACATATGAGAAAGGAAGTCACGCCCACCTGGTTTTGCCGATCTTCAGGGCTCCTTGCTTTCCGTCGAGATATTTAACACTTTCAATTGCGAGAATATGAAATTCAATACTAAATAAAATTATTCTTAAGTTTAAATGATTTCTCAGATAATAATTATAAAGTCTAATTATTGATTTTCAACTAGTTTAAAATTATTCTAAAATTCTAGAATTTTAAATATTCTAATTAAAATGTTTCTAAGTCTTCTAAATTTCCTTAGTTTAAAATTAGAACTTTATTAATTTACTTACAAACTTTTTCGTAGAATTAAATATATGATAATTTAGTCTTTACAATTTGAATAATTTATTGATATCATAATTAATTTAATTACAAACAAAATAAGACTTCTGGATGTTTTAAGTTTAGTTTCAGGGCATAAGATTTTATTATTTTCTTATAAAAGACTCTTAGACTCTTAAGATTTATTTTTCATGTCTTTAACTAGTTTAATTTATTAAGTCGTAACTTGTCATAATTTAAAAGATTAATTAATTTAATTTTATTAATTCAGTTAATTCTCATGTTTAATAATTAATAAATGGTCTCATATTAAATTTATTTAATTTGAATCATTAAATAAATTTTTTAAATTATTATTATTATTTTATTTATTATTATTATTATTTTTTTGTATTTGCTTTAATTAATTTTAATTTGTATCTAGTTTCTAATTTATGATTTCATTTTACTTTTGCATCTATGATCAACTAAAATAAATTTTATACTATAAAAAATCTAAATTTTACCTTACATCGTCTTCTTTGCGCGAGTGACGCTAAGGATAAATATCCTTTTGTTGCATGTTGCTTCTCACTCTCATCGAAACTTTCGCCATTTCCTTCGTATGGCATTACACTGGCAACACCGAAAATTTCAGTTTCAATCTCCTTGTTCATCAAACGAATACGACGGCTATCATTCAAACATATTCAACAACCCATTTCACACCCAACATGACAATAACCAACAGCAAAACACCCCCAACATAGCAACTACTATAATAATGCACAACCCCACTAACAACATCGAGGACTAGAGGAATCAGCCAATTCCACGCACCATGTCCCACTACGGTTCCCCTGTTTCCATGATTCACCAACCAACAGCTACAACCCCTCTTTTCCATCGTTCTTCATCTCCCAAAACCAGCAACAGCTAGTTCTTTCCACCATTTTCACCCTCGGATCCCAGCAGTAGCTGCACGCACCAGATGCATAAGCTCATCTCCTTCTTCTTCCCTGTTTCGGATGCCCAAACAGAGGTCTTTTCTTCTCACCGAACGAAGCACAACTGCTCTTCGTTTCCTCTGCCTAATTTCTTCTTCCTCTTCATTTTCCACATTTAGCAGCAGCAGCAACATGGAGCAGCAGCAGCATGTAGCAACACGGAATGCCCGCTCTGTCTTCCTCTCCGCACTTCGTCCCCTGTTTCAGTCCTCTTCTTCTTTGGATTCTACAATTCAACGTCCAAACAGCAGCTACTTACCATTTCTCTTCTGTTCGTCATTTACTATAGCTCGGTAGCCTCTTGTTCTTCTCGTTCGGCGATAGTAGCAGCAGCATCGACAACATCAGCAGTAGACTGCATTGGCAGCAACAGCTGCAACAACCACTCCGCATCATGCAGCCCCTCAGTTTCTTTGTTTCAGCACTCCATGATCCGGATCACGTACAAGTTTAGCTACCTGCGTTCTTCCTTCCTCTGTTCTTCTTCTTCATTTCATTTTTTTTTCCTTTCCCTCCATTCCTTTCTCTGTGTTACTTTCGGCCGAACCAGAACCAGAGAATTCTGGTTCTCTCTTCATGTTTTAGCTTCTTCCTTTCGGTTTGTTCTTTCTTTTATTTTGATCACCTTGTGGACACAGAGCACCGCCAAACTTGAAGCAACTAGAAATTCCAAGATTTTCTTCTTTGGTCTCTTTCCTTCACCGCCCACTCAACCAGACTGTCTGGTTCTTTTTTTTTTTTTTTTTCTAACTAATCATTTTAATTTGATTAAAACTTTATTATAAGTTTATACCTATATTATTTATTTTATCATTATCCGAAGTTTATAAGTTTATATATATATATATATATATTAATCTCTTTGATTTATGTCACCCTTGTTATAAGTTTATATATCTATTAAAAGATAAAACATAGTTTTATCATAGTTTTATCATACTTATGTTCGTTCATAGTACATGTTTTAATTGTGGAATACTTGTTCTAGGTTTGAATTAGACTGCATTACTCACTGAGCCACCGTGGACAATTAAACTCACTACTCTAACTTTTGAGGTTCTTCAGCAGCGGATAAGGGCAAGGGAGTGGTCATCGCGTAGAGCCGCATTGCCTTACTCTTTTCAGTAGGACTTTTTTGTATTTTCCTTTCTGTTATTGTTTTTTCAGGGTTAGGACCGATGTATAGGGGTGAGGATAGCCTATATATAATGGATAGTCACTCTTATTGCTACACATGTTATAATGACCCGTTTTGGATAAATATCAAGTTTTTATTAGTGTTCGTATGTTAAATCTCTTCTGCGCTTCTTATGATTACTCTGATAGTGTGTGATGTGGTGTTATATGTTGAGGCTTAATAGTATCTTGCAAACTCGGCTTGCGAGCGGATTTGTTGGGACACTGTGCCGGTCGGTTCGTCCTTCATCTTAGGGAAGAGGTCTCGACAGATGCTTAAAGTTTGGGTTCATAAGTATCAGTGAAGCTTGATTTTGGTTGGAAAATTTGAGAACGAAAGGAAATTTATATGATCAAAGAAATTGAAGCATCGTTGAAGTTGTTTGAACGTGAACGCGAACTCCGAGCGAGAAACAAATTCGAAAGGTGCAACACTTATTTTAATTAAATAATTATTTATTTATTTATTTGAATTTTGGTAATCTTGAACAGAAATTAATTGGAATCAATTATAAAAATAATTCCACTTAAAAAAATTAATTAAATGTTTAGCAAATTTAAAAGGAAGATTTAATATTTTAGAAAACTTAGAATTTAAGAAATTTATAATTTGAATTTCATATTTTGAAGATGAATAATTTGTTTAAAAAAAGAGTAACTTAAGGATTTTTAGGTGATAAAATAATATTTTAGAGCTTAATTCAAATTAGATATAAAAATCTTATTTAAGTGAGATGAGATTGACACACATGAAAAATTATTTTTAGGACTCAAATTTAAGTAATAGTGTTTTAAATTATTAGTTTGAACCTAAATAAATTTATTTAGAAATTAATAAATCATAAAAGCTTGAAAATTAATTATGAGAATTTTATTTTTAGATTAAAAATTTATGTTAGTAAAAATATTATTTTTCTAAAATATAAGCATAAAAGTATTTTTGAACATATGGTTAATAAACACTGAAAATCTAGAAATAAATAAGAATGATTTTTATTTCAACATTAAAAACCTTATTTTGACTCGAACAGATTTAGTTGAAATTTATATTTAAATTTCGTAATCAATTTAGAAATTATTTAAACTTAAGAATATTTTGAATGAAATTAAATGTGAATTAGGAACTTAGAAAATTTTATTGAATGTTGAATTTCAGAGTTTATAATTTAGATTACCGAACACCTCGAAGAAAAGCAAGGAGCCCTGAAGATCTACAGAATTAGGTGGGCGTGACTTCCTTGCTCTTACATATTATATAGATTTAAGATTCAAAACATTTATGTGATGGTTTGAAATTAATTAGAATTCGATTTGGGAATTTATTGAACATTTTTTATGTGCTTAGATGAATGATGCTTGAATGATAGTGTAGTTAATGATCAACAAATTCATTTCATGCTAGATTAATTCATGTTATGCATAAATAGAAGACATGCATTAGATAGTATTATTCATTCATTTGAATACCATGTAAATTGCATTGTCATGACATTGATTATTTAAATTGAACTGTTATAACATTTCATACATAAAGTCTATTGATTCCTTATTATGTTGTGTGATGTTTTTTGTATGATTGAATTTGTTTGTAAAACAAAAATAAGGCGAAGGATTATTAAGAACCCACATACCAGTGTGATTGATGAGCCTGAAGCGGATCGAGGTGGTATCTCATGTATGCCACCGCTTGAGATCGACGAGCCACAAGGCAGATTGTAGGTATTCTCAATGTGAAGCTGTTTGAGACAACTAGAAGTCCTTCAGAGATGGTGCTCTGTGTTAGCAAGTACACTCCCTTGGATTATGACTCTGATAGGTAACCGACCTTTTGTGTTACCTGAGATTTGTTTCTGATTCAGATCACAGAGGATATTGAGAGGCATCTCAACCCTCTTCCAGTCTTAGACTTTGACCAAAAGTAAATGAATGTTTGAAACGCCTAATGTGTGAAAGTATTTGTAATATTTTGGATTAGGTCTGTATAATGCGTATGATGTATAAGAATGATCCACTGAGCTTTTGAGCTCACCCCTAATTCATTTTTCAGGAACACTTGGACTTAGTGCACAATAGTCTACATCAGAAGACTCCCACTTTCTATGGGACTCCTCATGGGGAGGTTGCCCAGGGTAGGTGACTTTAGAGGTTATATTTTATTTAATTAATTGTAACAAAATTATATGTATAATTCACTTTTGAATTTAATTTTGCTATTTTATAAGTAATCATTTTGAATTTGAATTTTCGCTACATGATTTATGATTCACGATTAATAATTTAGGATTTATGATTTATAACTTCTAATTTAAATTTGTTTTATCTAATTGTAAAAATTCGATGAATATAATGAGAAACTAACTGCATCTTTTGTTTTGTATAACATGTGTTTTCAGATATTTATTTAGAAACATTTGACTGAAACTTAAAATTGAAGAAAAAGATTTTTTGACAGAAAGAAAATTTTAGTAGCATTCCAATTTTTAACGGACAACTACCCATAACACGTGTCGAGAGGTTCGGTTGAAAATTGGGGTGTTACAAATTATCAAAGCTCAATATTATGATACACTGGGCTAGATTAGAGTTCACCGGATCTAATTTTCATTGAAATAGAGATTTTCACCGAATTTCATTTTCACTGAAAAATGAATTTTTCGTTTGAAATGATTTCTTCGACAAAGGATTTAAAGAAGTGGATAAGATTTGGTTTTTCACGAGAAATGGGTTTTGAACTTAATTTTGAAAGGCACTCAATGATGCTAACATATTTAAGTGCTGTTATTGATGTGACTTGAGTGGCGGTAGTGATTCCTGATAGTTAACCTTCTTTCAGGATAAAGGTCCCTGAAGGGCTGATTTGGCTTCTACGGAAGTATGTACTAGAGGGTTGACCTTTATGTTAACTAAAAGTCCTAGAAGGTTTCATTATTATTCTAAAAGGCCCATGATGACAGTACTTGAAATGGATGGTATCATGTAACTCCTCAATTTTCAATCGGACTTCCTGTCACGTGTTATCTCATGTGTGAACCATCGCCCTTTGAAAATCAAGATGCGACTCAAATTTTTTCTTCTATCAAAATTTTTTTTCTTTAAAATTAAGTTCATAACCATTAGTTCTCAAGTTAATGTCTATATAGATGTTTCATACAAAACAAAGGATCAAAATAATTTCTCAATACATTCATTGGATTGCTCAATATAAATCATAAATACTGTGGCGAAATTACTTTAAAATGTGCATCAAAATAGAAATAGTAAACATATAATATTGTTCACAATTCTAGTTAAATTGAATTTAGAATCAGGTAAATACACGAAAATCATTTCAGTAGAATAAACAAAATACTATCTCCAATGCCACCTATCCTACATTACCTCCCCAATGAGGTGTCCAATTAAAATGCGAGTCTTCAGATGTAAGTTATCATACTCTATGTTCATATGTACCTGAAAAATAAAATAGGAGTGAGCTCAAAAGTCCAGTAGATCATTCCTACACATCACACGCATTATACAAACCCAATCCAAAACATTATAAACACTTTTAAACATTAGGCATTTCAAACATTATTTTAGTTTTGGTCCAAGTCTAAGACCAGAAGAGGGTTGAGATGTCTCTTGGTATTCCCAATGATCCAAATCCAATCATAATCGTAGAGGCCTTAGGTACCATCTAAAATCATTCATGTCTCAGTATCACAATCTAAGAGAGAGTACTTATCGCAACATCATACCGCCTCCCAAAGACTTCAAGTTGTCGCGGGCAGCTTCGGTTAGGAATACCTACGATCCGCCTTGCGGTTCGACAATCGCACCTGTATGTGGATTTTTAATAAACCTTCGTCTTATTTTAGTTTTATAATCCAATTCAATCACACCAAAACATCGCTCATATCATGGAAAATAATTCAAATAATGCAAGACATTAATATAGTAAAATGGATGATCAAATAATGAAATCTAAATGCATAATTTCATATACATGCATGCAATGATTAAGTAATTATTCATCACACATCATTCAAGCAAACAAACAATTTAATTCAATTTCCTAAAAATACTAACAACCTAGAATTTATTCTAACAAATGTCTTGAATTTTCAATTTGTATAATACATATGAGTAAGGAAATCATGCCCACCTGATTTCGCCGATCTTCATGGCTCCTTGCTTTCCGTCGAGACGTTTGGTACTCTAAGGTTATAAAATCTGAAATTCAACAATTTATAAAAATTCTCTAAGTTCCTAGCTCACATCTAATCTTATCCAAAATATTCTTAAGATTAATCAATTTCTAAAAATAATTATAAAGTCTAAATATTAATTTTAACTAATTCAAGTTATTCCAAAATTCTAGAATTTTATATAATCCAATTTAAATAAATTTTTAAGTCCCACGGATCTCTTAATCTGAAATTTAAAACTTTAATAACTAAGTATTCCAAGTTTCTACGATTTCTTCACTTCTAATAAATTTATTTTGATTATAGTTAATAAAAACGTTAACTTAAATTTGGGCTCTAAAATACTTCATTTGTGTTTTATAAATTTCATTCTACTTAAAATGAACTTTTATATCCAATTTGAACTAAGTTCTACAATATTATTTTATCACCTAACAATCTCCAAGTTACTCTTTTAAAATAAATTATTTGTCTTGAAAATATTCAATCTAAACTTATGAATTTCCTAATTAAAATAATTTCTAAGTTTCAAAATAATAATGTTTCATCTTAAGATTCTTTCTTAAACAATTTGATAAATTCCTAATATCCAAATCTTACAACTTAAATAATTTTATTTATATTGTAATTAGATTAATTACGAATAAAATAAGACTTCTAAATTTTTCATAAGTTTAGTTTCAGGGCCTAAAATCTTTTTTTTTCTTACAAAAGATTTTAAACTCCTAAGGTTTATTTTTTTCATGTTTTCATATATATATATATATATATATTCCTAATTTAAAATATCATTTGATTTAATTTTATTAAATCAATATCCTCATGTTTAATAATTACTAAAAATTCTAATATTAGATTTATTTAATTTAAATCATCAAACCAATATTTACATTTGAAATTAACTAAAGTAAATTTCATACTATCTAGAATTAAACTCATATTTTTTACCTCACGTTGTCTTCGTTGCATTATACCATGTCGGTCACCGCGCGTGCACACGAATCACATCTTCTGTTCTGTTGTTCTCCATTATAGCTCAAATCGAATTTCTTGAAGCTATCAGAATCATGACTCACCACTAAGAAAATCAAGGTCAAACACAACCAATTAATTTTTAGTAACAGCATCCAGACTTCCTTTCGTCACCTTTCCATCTTAATCGGTATGTTCATTTCACAAACCCAAATCACTACTCATGGTCCACAAAAATGCATCAACAGCTTGTACGCCACAATCTTCATCACAAACCAACAAGGACACACACACACATGGCCACCATGAAAATGAATATGCAGCAGTTATGGTTTCCTCTTCTCTCCATCTTGCTTATCATCCAACACACACCAAATTTCCCTGTTCTTCGTCCAACCAAACACTACAAAACCTAAAATTCTGGTTTTTTGTTCTTGTGTCACGAGCACTTCCTACACACACCTTGCAATCATGTTCAAGCCCTTGAATCACCAGCCTTGTTCATCGTTCTTCTTCAATCACAAACTATATAGCCAAATCAAATCACTACAAATCTGGAAATGCCCAAATCTAGAGAAAAGTCCCCAACTCAGATTTGGAAACTAACCAAGGATCTTAGATAAAAATCAAGTTTTTTGTTTTCTTCCTCTGTTTTCATTCCACGGCCAACTGAGCACCAACAGGAAATTAAATCCTAATTTCATCTCCAACACCCCAAAATTCCAATCTCTCTTCTCTTTGTTTGTTCTGGTTCACATCGTCACCAACACACCAGCCAACCTTCCACCTTCATCGTTTTCAGCCCAACCAAAACAAACCAGCAGCTCCTCTTTCTACTTGTCCTTTGTCTTCTGGATTGCATATCACGTCTTCTTCTTCCTTGTTTAAACATGACAGTAGCAGCATGTAACACCCCAATTTTTGACCGAACCTCCGTTCACGTGTGGATCATTGCTCGATGAAAATCGAGATGCTACTAGAAAATTTTGTTCTGTTCAAATCTTTTTCTTCTAAATTAAGTACACAATAATTTGCTCTAATGTTTGTGTATATATTTTAAAACAAACAAAAATTCAAAATAATTTCTCTATGAATTCACTGAATCTCTCAAAATAATGTATAAAGAATACAGCGGAATTATTGAAAACCATTTATTTAAACCAAAATCGTTGAACAAGGAAAGTCACTGAAAATAAAAACAACCAAAGTTAAACCAAGGTAATCACATTAAAATAATCTAGTAAAATACATAAATTATGACCTCCAAGTCACCTATCCTAGAGAACCTCCCCTTGAGGTGTCCATTTAAAGTGCGAGTCTTTTGACGTAGGTTACAGTACTCTACGTCCATGTGTACCTGAAAAACAGAAATGGGAGTGAGCTCAAAAGCTCAGTGGATCGATCTTACACATCACATGCATTATACACACTCAATCCAAAACATTACAAACACCTTCAAACATTCATTTGTTTTAGTTGTAGTTTAAGATTGGAAAAGGGTTGAGATGCCTCTCGGTATTCCTTGTGATTTAATCAAATCTCAAAAGGTTCCAATAACCGTCTAAAATCAATTATGTCATCACTATCATAGCCTAAGAGAGAGTACTTATCGCGATTCATACCGTCTCCCAAAGGCTTCGAGCTATCACAATCAGCTCTGGGTGGGAATGCCTACGATCCGCCTTTTGGCTTGACAATCTCAAGCAGTGACATATAGGAGATGCCACCTCAATCTGCATCGGGCTTGTCAATCACACCAGTACGTGAATTCTTAAAATTTATTGTCTTATTTTAGTCTTACAAGCAATTCCAATCATGCTAACCATCATACACATCATGGAAAATAGATCAAATAACGAAAACTATATACATGAGTAATTAATGGTACTTATCGCGATTCATACCGTCTCCCAAAGGCTTCGAGCTATCACAATCAGCTCTGGGTGGAAATACCTACGATCCGCCTTTTGGCTTGACGATCTCAAGCAGTGACATATAGGAGATGCCACCTCAATCTGCATCGGGCTCGTCAATCGCACCAGTACGTGGATTCTTAAAATTTATTGTCTTATTTTAGTCTTACAAGCAATTCCAATCATGCTAACCATCATACACATCATGGAAAATAGATCAAATAACGAAGACTATATACATGAGTAATTAATGGTACTTATCGCGATTCATACCGTCTCCCAAAGGCTTCGAGTTATCACAATCAACTCTGGGTGGAAATACCTACGATCCGCCTTTTGGCTTGACGATCTCAAGCAGTGACATATAGGAGATGCCACCTCAATCTGCATCGGGCTCGTCAATCGCACCAGTACGTGAATTCTTAAAATTTATTGTCTTATTTTAGTCTTACAAGCAATTCCAATCATGTTAGCCATCATACATATCATGGAAAATAGATCAAATAACGTAGACTATATACATGAGTAATTAATGGAATCTAAATGCATGTTTCTTATTAATGCATGTCATAGATAAACAAAATACAATTAAAATAAATCATCACCCATCATCCAAGCACACCAAACAAATTCAATCAATTTTATAACAAAATTTTAATTATCCTAGAACTATTCAACCAAATGTTTTGAATCTTAAATCCATATAATACAAATGAACAAGGAAGTCATGCCCACCTGATTTCACCGATCTTCAGGGCTCCTTACTTTTCTTCGAGATGTTTGATTCGTAAAAACACATAAATCTAAAATTTGACACTTAATAAGATTACTCTTAAACTTAATTAATTTCTAAGGTAATTATGGAGTTCAAACGTTACTTTCAACTGATTTAAGTTTATCCTAAAATTTTAATTAAAATAATTTCTGAGTCTCTTAAATTTCCTTAATTTGAAATTAAAACTTTAATTAGATTTTCTAATGCCTTAATCTTCACAGTAAAAATGTTTTATTAATATCACAATAATTTTATTTACGAACAAAATAAGATTTCTAAATATCACATGTTTAGTTTCAAAGCTTAAAATTTCATTTCCTCCTTATAAAAATTTTCAAGGCTTTTAGAAGTTTATTTATTTATTTATTTTTCATATTTTTAACTAACTAAAATAATTAAATTTTAGAATCTCCAATATTATTCTTCATCTGTTATATAAAAATTATTTTTAATTAAATTAGGATTCTGTCCGTAGAATCTTTTAATTTAGGTTTCTAAGATTATTAACTTTCTTTTCAAATTTTCTAAATGTTTAAAATAGATTAAATCATTTCAATAATTTCTTCTAAACTATCTTTATCTCAAGATAATACGAATAAATAAGTAAAATAATATTAAATTTCCATACCTTTGATAGAGGAATCCAAAACTAGGTCGATCATTGTCGTCTTCGTGCCAACAGCGTCCAGTGGTAAATTCTCATAGCAAATGTACTGTTACAGTCTTCATTCTTCAAACATCAACCGGAAAATTAATCCTAAGTTCAGCTTCATCCTCAAAATGCACTAACCAACCCAAATTTGACCACATACACACATCACATTCGTCATCTTCTTCCATCTCGATCTGTAGCAACACCCCAGACTCAAATCAGAAATTCCAACATTAAACCACACACATGCATCAGCTAGAAATTTTTTTTGCATTTTCCTTCGTCCAAAACTCAGCAGCTTAATCGTTGTCCAATCCAAAAATCACAGCCACACTAATAGCTCGAAGCAGCAGCAGCTACCGAGTGTCTTCCTCACACAACAGAGCAGCTTGTTCCTTGTTTCTCTTCCTCGGTTAGCAGCAGCAGCAGGAATCACAAAACAGAGCATTGCTCTGGTTCTTCTTCCTCATTCGGCAGCCATAGCAGCAACACCAATCACATCAACAACAACACTGCAACCGCCTTTCAATTTTTCAGTTTCCCTCCTCTACATGGCTTTCTCCTTCATTTGACAGCGACAACAGCAGCGGTAACAACATCTGCAGCTTTTCCTTCTTTCTCATTCTCTGTTCTCCCCTGTCTGTTTCACCGTTCCCAGCGGCTCCATCACTAGATACAACAGTTCGGTTCATTCATCTCCAATGCCACACCGGTAGCTTTCATGACTAGCAGCATCAACGTCCGTGTAACACCCCGATTTTCGACGGACTTCCGTTCACGTGTTGCGTCACGTGTGGATCGTCACCCAATGAAAATCGAGATGCTATTAAAATTCTTTTCTGTCGAAAATATTTTTTTTTTCAAAGTTCAGTTCATAATTCTTTAATTCTCAAGTCTAAGTCCATAAAGATATCATGTATAATATAGAAAATCATAGTAAGTCTTTCAAATAAATCTTAAGTAAAGCAGCGAAAACACTTTTCAAATTATTTAGTTAAACCAATTTGTTACACGAGAAAAACCATCGAAAAATAAAATAATTGAAATTGAACCAATGAAAACATGTTACAATAATCCAGAGAAATATCTAAAGCAAGACTTCCAAATCACCTATTCCTGACGACCTCCCCATGAGGTGTCCAAACAAAGTGCAGGTCTTTTGACGTGGTCCATAGATCCTACGTCCAAGTGTACCTAAAAAATATAATGGGTGAGCTCGAAAGCCCAGTGGATCATTCCTACACATCACAGGCATTATACAGACTCAATCCAAAACATTACAAACACTTTCAAACATTAAGCGTTTAAAACATTTATTTGGTTTTAGTCTGAATCTAAGACCAGAAGAGGGTTGAAATGCCTCTCGGTATTCCCTGTGATCCAATCCAGTCATAATCATAGAGGCCTCAGATGGTACCATCTAAAATCAATCATGTCTCAGTATCACAGTCTGAGAGAGAGAAACTCACTATGGAGTCGTGTAATCTCCCAAAGACTTCGAGCTAATATAAGCAGCTCTAGAGTGGGAATACCTACGATCCGCCTTTCGGCTCGACAATCACACTGGTATGTGGATTCTTAATAAACCTTCATCTTTTTTAGTTTAATATAGTTGATTCAATCACAGCACAACATCATTCATATAATAACAAGCAAAACAAATAATATCCAACATTGACATGGTAAAATAAATGATCAAACGATGAAATCCATAAGCATAGTCTCATATAAAAGCATGCCATGATCAAGAAACCAGTCATCACACAACATTCAACAATACCAACAACTTAATTCAAATTTCCTAAAAATACTAACAACCTAGAATCTATTCAAACAAATGTCTTAAATCCGCATAATACATGTGAGAGAGAAAATCACGCCCACCTAGTCTTGCCAATTCTCCAAGGTTTTCTCTTCGTCACGAATGATTATCCTAAGAAAATCGATTTGCAATAGTAATTATATTATGATAATTTCTTGACTAAAGTTCCACACTAATTTCACTACTTATTATTTAGTAATTATTTTAACTAATCAAAGTGATTTTAGTAATTACCTCATGTTCTTGATAATTAAGTATTCTTCAATTTATGTTGTAATTAAATCATTCATGAAATGATTACGAACAAAATAAGACTTCTATTTATCGCATCTTTAGTCTAGTTCGTGGTTGAGGTTCCTAGTCTTTTCCTATTAATAGAGTTTTCGCTAAAATCATTTTATAATATTGATCCAACCAATTTTCATTCATTTAATTATCTAATTTAAATGCTTGACTACTTAGATAAGCACTCAATTTAATGATCTTAATTTAAATACAAAAAATTAGATACTTAAATGAATATGCGAAAGATTCATTAGTTGATCTTTTTTATTCCTCAAACCTTAATATTTTGTCATTCTAAGATAGATAGGTTTATCCAAACTTTATTGTTCCAATCAATTCGCATCAATTGAAATCTTTGCAATTTCCTTGATTTAAACTTTGGATTATTTGAAATGCATTCATTTATTAATTTTGATTATTTCCTAATCTTACCATTTAAAATTCCTAATTCTAACTAGTGCATATTATTGTCTAAGAATTTTTCTATACTTTCTTATAATATAATTTAATCTATATCGACAGGTCTCTTATATTTAGATTACCAATTAACTAAGTTGAAATTGTATAATCTGAATTTATGAAATTCTTACCTCTTTAAATTTGAGCAATTTCTGATTGATGAAAACACCCATCACAATGCACCACCGAGCCATATTCTGCTCACCGTTCCGCCAGCAGTTGCACCGTTTCTCTGTTCTCCGTCTTCCTTATTCGGTCCACGGTCAACACCAATACCAACACATCACACTTCACGGTTATCACGCACCATCACAAAATCATGAATTAGAAATGAATAACGATCTCCAATTATTGTTTCTTCTATTCTCTATTGAATGCAACATTTCAAAACTCAAAACAGATTTTGCAATCCACCGAAAATAGGAAATCACGGCCAAGAGACTCCTAAAACTCCCTGGTTGCACCAATCAAACGCCCAAAACAACCAACACTACTTCCCGGTCCCCTGTTCCATTGACATTTTTCTTCCTTTGAACGTTACAGCAACTTCCACCCTTCATCATCTTCGTTCCGACAGCAGAAGACCGTGGCAGTGGTAGCAGCTTGAATCATTCATCCTCTGTTTTGCTTCCAACCGAACACCACCAACCAAGATTCTGATTTCTCCAATCTTGTTTCACGGTGAAGACAGTAGCAGCTATCTTCTGTTTGCTGCCACCTTCCACTGCTCCGACCGTCATCATCTCCCCTGTTTCCAGTTGTTGCAGCCGCCTTCGTCTTCCATTACAAGAGTTGCGGCATCTCCGTTTGGAACAGAGCAACCGGGTTGCTTCATTCTTCATTTGAGCAGCAGCCACTTCTCTTTTTCATTTCAGCCGTCTTCTCCCTCTGTTTGGCACACCAGCAGCAGCAGTGAGCTGCTCTGCTTTGTTCTTCGTTCCGTCCACACCAGCAACTGCAAACAGGCAGCAGCAACGTGGAGTAATGGCAACTGCACTTCATCATCTTCTCCTTCACTCGGTTCATGTAGCAGTAGCATCACCTTCTTTCCTTCGTTTCACGGACCCCAGCCAGCAGTTACAGTTATGTTGCTCTGTTTTCCTTCTCTGTTCGACACCGTCTTCATTGCAGCAATGACTGCAACCAGTAATGTGGGTCTTCTTCTTCCTTTCGTCCGGCAATAGAAACAGCAGCTGCTTGAGCTACTCCTCCGTTGTGATGCACGAACCAGGCAACTGCAACTCTCTCTTCCTCGTTCGACAACAAGGAGCAACTTCTTCTTCGGTGAGAGCACCACCATCCTCTATTTTCAGTTCCCCCTCCATTTCGGCAGTAGCAGTGGCGCACCATCAAATCACTCTTCTTCTTTTATAGCCAACCAAGACCAATCTCGAACATTTCCGAATCACTGCCTCTCCTGAATGTTCCAGTCTCTCCCTGTTCCGGCGTCTTCGACACGCCACGAGCCACCGCCCCTCGTGACGTCTTGTTGCATGCACACACACCCCACTATATGCTTATACTTACCGTTTATTTTATTTATTGTTTAATTTTTATCATCATTTCATCATTTTTGTAAGTTAATTCTTGATAATTTCATTTATTAAGTTTTGTCTTACTTATTTGATTAATTATTTTAAATTTCTTAAAATTCTCAAATTATCCATTTTCATTCATCACTTGAATTATTTACCTTATATATATATATATATATATATATAGTTACCCATATAATTCCCTCCTTTATTTTTAATATAATTATTTTAATTATTATACACATTTATGAAACACAATTTATAGTTTTATCATTCTATTATTAGTATTATTACTTTTCAATCAAATACTAGGTCTCATTTTCGCATCATTGGCGCTTTCGCGCGAGCGCGAACGTAAACGAGCGATTTAATAATTTATTTATTTCTAAGCATAATCTACATCTTTTATTATTATTATTATTATCGTTCTTCTCCCGTTTTCTCACGACGTGGCATGATTGCGACGTTACGGGTGTTGCAGTCCGACAACCATATTTCTTCTTCAACTTCTTCTTTTCCGTTACCAGCTCCACCGGAATTCGGTCACCACTCCCCTATTTTCCAACTCCAGAACTCGTGACCATCATTGGTTCGGCCACTAACCAGAGCTGTTTCTTTAGCTCCCGTGCAGCTTCTTCTCTTCTCTGTTCGTGCACCCATGCCTCACAGCAGTAGCGGCCATGCAAAACAGATCACTGTTTGCTCTGCTTCTTCTTCTCCCCTCTGTTTATGCAACGGCGTTCCAGCCCAACCCCTTCTTCATTCGATCCAGCCATCACCCACCATTTGTCATTCGACCCACCAAGATTTTCTGTTTCCCTTCATCCTCATGTATCGCTCCTTCTTCGTTTGAGCAACAGCAAAAATCAAACATCACTGTTCTTTTTTTTTTTTTTTTTCTGTTCATGCAACGACTGGTACTTCTTCATTACGCCCTCCTTTGATTTATGTCCTCTTTTAATCTGCAACCAGCTACAACTTGCCTTGGCTTCTCCCTCAATATTCCATCATCTAGACAATTCGAGACCTATCTCTTTCGGCTCTCTTCTATGATACGCCTCCTTACCACACACGACGACCATGTTCTTTTATCACTCACTAATCAGTTATATGTATTTTTTACATGTGTTTTATTTTCCTTTTTTTTCCTACTAATCATTTTAGTTTGTATAAAACCTTATTCTAATTTCATGTATAATATTTGTTTAATCCTTATCATAAATTTATAAATTTACATTTATTTCTCATTTAACCTTATTATAAATTTCTAAGATTATATATGCCAATCTCTTTGGTATATATATTATACTCACTTTATATATGCAAATCTTATCATAAATTTATATATCTTAATAATACTATTCATTATTCACTTTATTATTATTAGTATTATTGTTATTATTTTTCAACATCTATTTTTTTTTCTTAATTTCCACACATTACTATATTTGTTTTATCAATCACACAATATTTTGATCACTCCAGATTGAATCTCCTTTCGTGAACCATTATGTAATCTCCCGCTTTATTTTTTTCGTTTATTCATTTTGATCGAATTATTTAATTTCATTTTTCTTTTTTTTTGTTACTTTGTTTTAAATTATTATTATTATTATTATTATTTATTATGTTTTATGCCTACTCGCGACATGACATGATTACTAAGTTCCGGGGTGTTACACAGCAGCACGAGGGCACGTTGTAACACCCCAATTTTCAACCGGACCTCCGTTCACGTGTTACCTCACGTGTGGATCATCGCCCAATGAAAATCAAGGTGCTACTAAAATTTTTCTTTATGTCCAAGATCTTTTTCTTCAATTCAGGTTCCAGATAGTTTATTCTAAGAGCAATATCTCAATACACATTTCACACCAGACAAAAGATTGAAATAACTTCTCGTTATATTCATTGGATTTCTATTGTTATATAAAACAAGTTAAATTAGAGATTACAAATCATAAATCAAATAGCAGAATCAATTTAAAAATTGTTATTAAAACAGAAAATGTTAAGCATATGACAACTCAATAATCTGATCAACGAAATTTAAAAACCAAAATAATTACATGAAGATTAATTCTGTAGAAGTACATACAATGCAACCTCCAAAGTCTCCTATCCCGAATAATCTCCCCATGAGATTGTCAATCAACGGTGAGAGTCTCCTGACGTTGTTTATAGAAATCTACGTCTATGTGTACCTAAAAAATAAAGTGGGAGTGAGCTCGAAAGCCCAGTAGATCATTCCTACACATTACGTGCATTACACAGACTTAATCCAAAATATTACAAACACTTTCAAACATTAGGCGTTTAAACATTCATTTGTTTTAGTCGTAGTCCAAGACCGGAAGAGGGTTGAGATGTCTCTCGATATTCCCTGTGATCCAATCTAATCGTAATCACAAAGACTTCAAGTACTGGTACGATCTAAACTCAGTCATATTTCAGTATCATAGTCGAAGAGAAAGTACTTACTGCAACTCGTACCGTCTCCCAAGGACTTCGAGCTATCACAGGCAGCTCCGGGTGGGAATACTTACGATCCGCCTTGCGGCTCGACAATTGCACCAGTATGTAGATTCTTAATAAACCATTGTCTTGTTTTATTTTTACAAACTGTCCCAATCCCATCAAGCATCACACAATACACTAGAAAAATAATTCAAACTATGCATGCAAGTTAACACGATAAGATGTATGAGTAAACAATAAGATCTAGATGCATATGTTCCTAGTCATGAATGCCATATTTGAGTAAATCCAAATGCAAGATCGTGTCATGAACTAATTATGCATGAATCTAAATAATTCATCATGCATCACCCATCATTCAAATAAACCAAACAATTTTCATCAATTTCCTAATAAGATTCTAATAATCTATAATTATTCAACCAAATGCTTTGAATTTTAAATTTATATAATACATATAAGCAAGAAAGTCACACCCACCTGATTCTGTTTATCTTTAGGGCGATCTTGCTTTCTTTCGAGTAATCTAACGTTATAAAATTGTCAAATCTGAAATTTAACAATCAATAAAATTTTCTAAGTTCCCAATTCATATTCAATTGAATCCAAGATATTCTTAAGCCTAAATAGTTTCTAAATTAATTATAAAGTTTAAATATCAACTTAGACTATTTTCGAGTTAATTCTAAATTCTAGAATTTCATATAGTTAAGATAAAACAATTTCTAAGTTCTTAGAATTTTTTAATCTGAAATTAAAACTTTTATAATTAATTTCTAAGCTTCTAAAACTTATTCATTTTTAAATAATTTATTTGTTGCCGAATAATTTATTTAAAAACTTTAAACTTAAATTGGGTTCTAAATAATTTATGTTCAATAAATCTTATTTCATTTAAAATAAGATTTTTTTTTTATCTAGTATTTGAACTAAGCTCTACAATATTATTTTATCACTCAAAAATCCTTGAGTTACTCTTTTTAAAAGTAAAATATTCATCTTCCGATATTAAAACTAAATTATAAATTTCTTAATCTTGTTAGTTCCAAAATAAAATTATTTCATGTTAAGATTCATTCTTAATTGATTTGATGACTTTCAAATTTTCAAATTCTCACAATTTAATTAATTTTATTCATATCGTAATTAAATTAATTACGAACAAAATAAGACTTCAAATAATCTATGTGTAATTTCAGTGTTTAGATTTTTATTTATTTCCTATAATAAATTTAGAGCCTTTGAAAGTTTATTTTTCATGTTTTTAACCTGCTAATATAATTAAATTTTTAAACTTCTAATTTTTTGTCTCTCATCTACTATATAAAGTTTTGTCTCTAATTAATTTAAGACTTTATTAGTAAAATCTTTTACTTTGGATTTCTAAAATTTTTGAACTTCTTTTTTTTTTTTAAATTTTTAAATATTTAAAATTAGTTAAAAGATTCTAATAAAGAAATAATTTAAATTCTTTAAAACATCTAAACATTTAACTTTAATTAGTTCAAGATCACAAAATTTAAATAATTAATTAAATAAATAAAAGACTAAAATAAATTTTCGTACCTTATCAAATTTCAATCTCGTTCAGGATTATTACCAAAATAACCTCCAACTTTTTTAAAATTCTTTGCTATTTCGTTATCGACGAGCTAAACGTCGATGTTCAGTTGAGATGGTAGGGACAATTTTTTTCTCTCATCTTCATGTTGTAACAACTCAAAATGATATCCAAATTACTATTCAACGCTCAATTTCATTCAATAATAACCAACTATAATCAACGATTTTCTGCAGCATCAACATCAATTACGTCCGGCAGCTTGAGTTACTCATCTTCTTCTTCGTTCTTCACTAAATCAAACCAGGAAATTAAAAATCAAAACACACACTAGCAATTTGATTTTCCTTCATCAGCTTATTCAGGTTAAACAATTCAAATATGTTAAGTTCCCAACCACAAATCATCACGAGGCATCACATAATAAGAATCCAAACCATAGCTTCACACCATCGTCTTTCCTATTTCTGATAACCAAAGAACCCAGAATATCAGTTCATCAATCACATTCATCTTAAAAAAAAAAAAAAGCAAACGAACCCAAATCAAACCACATGTAAACACATCAAGGCTTGCTCAACTAAATCAGAAATTTAATCTTCTACTCAAGTTCTTCGTTCAACATTACCCAAGCTAACAAAGTCTGAAATTGCCCCAAATCTGGAAATTTGAATCACGCACAACCAGCAACCAAAAATCTGGTTTCTTGCCTTTTCTTCTTCACCAAATCACGGCCAAAACGCACCCCAAAATCTGAAAATCAACCCAGAAAAATAACCAAACCCGTCGCTGTTCATTCCTTCGTTCGGCTAGCATCAACTCCATCACCAAAATCAGCACACCAAAACATCTTCTTCATTTCATTCCTCTCTTCATGAACCAGTTGCACACCACAGATCAGCTGCAGCAACCGTTCGTCCAAACAGCCAACGCCATGCAGCTTCCCATCTTCTTAGTTTTCAGCTCACCTCTAGTTCTTCTTCTTCATTGGGTCCTGCTTCTTCTTGTTTGGTTCATCCGGCTGCAGCAACCAAAACCCTGTTTGCTCTCTGTTCCTCTTCATTTTGTCCTCAACCAGAAAAACCAGCAAGCTCCAATCACACCATCCCGTTCCCACTGTTTTTCTTCTTCTTCTTCATTTATCTCTGTTTTAACACCACTACGAGCAAGAAAAATCAGATCCCCAAACCCAGATTTTTCTTTATTTGTTCTTGATTGTTCGACGTCCTCACCACCCTAACCCAGCTTCTTTCAATTCCCAAAAATTCTGACCATCTTAGCTGCCTAACTCGATTCGATTTTCACCGCCCAACTAGTTTCTGGTTCATTCCCTAAATTTTCAGATTTCAATCTTTCTCGTTTTTCTTTTTTTTTTTTTCTCGCTATTCGACCAAAATCCAGAAATTGGTTTAATTTTCTTATAATTTTTATTTGTTTAAACTTTCTTATAAGCATCAATATGTAATAATAATACTAATACTTAATTATTTAATCACTTTAACTCTTCTATCATGTGTATAAATATTTATTTATTTATATATTTTTTAATTTTTATGATTAATTTATTTTATAATTTTTTTATTAATGTATTATAGGCATCATAATATTTTCATTAATTTTTCAAACTATAATTCTAAACATATATTTAATAAAATTGTTATTTTTTGTTATTTTATTTTAAAATTTTCATTCTTCTCACTAAATTATGCCCGCAAAATTTCATAGTGTTACACATGCACATCATATTCACACACCAACCACTAGTTTCACTTCTTCCTTGTTCTTATTCGTTGTCCAAAACAGAGCATAATGCATAACACCATTGCTTGTTCTTCGTCCTCACGCTCGGATTGCAGCAGCTGCTGCACGCACCCATCTTCTTCGTTCCATTTTGATCCTCATCGAAATAGGGCATCGCCCTTCTGTTTCTTCTCCGTTTCGGCCATCATCAACTGCTTGCCGCCATTCCCACCAAGCAACAGAAACTTGCTGTTTGTCATTCCAAAAAAATAGAACATACTTTACATCTCTTTCTCCGTCCGACAGTAACAGCATCAGCAACATAAGGCTCACCAAATTTTCTAGTTCATTCTTCTTCATCATCATCCCCAACCAAATCAAGATTTCATTACAGATTTTTTTTTCTGCTTCCTTCTTCGGTTTATCAGTTCCCATGTTCCAAATCCAAACTTGTACTCCTCTCTTTGGACTGTTCGACCATCTTCCTTCCCACTTTCGATTCTTCAATTTACCGCCCAAGCCAGAAGTTTCTGATTTTTCTTTGCTGCCAAACCAAACCAGAAATTTCTGGTTGTTTCATTAATTTTTGGACTTTTTTTTTCTATTCAACCAAAAATCCATAAATTGATTTAATTTCCTTATGATTTTCATTTGTTAATTATTTTATTTTTTAAAAACTTAATATAAACCAGTGCTAATTTTTTAACCATAAGCCAATGCTAATTTGTTTAAAAACTTTAGTGCATACTTAATTCGTTAACCATATCAAAAAATTTGATTTAATTTACTTATAATTTTAATTGGTTAATCACTTTATTTGTTTAAATAATAATACCAATACTTAATCATTTAATGTGACACCTCGGCTCCCGGTGTTCGTCTCTGTCTCTGTTGCGATGATCCGTCGCAGGGCCACGAGCAGAGATCGTGCGCGCCTATTCGTTTATTCAACGGGAGATGCCGGGTCATCTATTTGTCCATCGTGAGCCGGAGCCCACGTGGTTCGATTTCCTTTCTCTTTTAATCTCGTGTTTCAGACCTTTCTTTTAAACAAGTTATAAAGTCAAAACTAGAATGTACAATGACATCAAAATACTCGTTTATTTCAGTAGATGAGAAATTCATTAAAACTGCATGCAACGGAATTCAATTCGTTCACAAATCCATAGTAAATTCATATTTGACCAAGTGAAATACTTTGCAGCGGAATAACATCTCGAATTCATTTTCAAAGCATATTATGAAGATAAAACATGGCCCAATGAGCTTAAGTTCCAAAATATATAATTTACATGCGAAACAATTCAAGATAAAAGAGGGCACATGCCCAGTTTAATTTAAACACTAAAACATTATTTACAACAAAATTGTATAACGATAAACTCAAATAAAACTGAAGAAAAACTATAACAACCTCCCAGCGAGGTCACTACCCAAAAAACATAGCCCGTATGCTAGCCTACTCCTACGGTGTCAATGATCACCTATAATAGAAATGGGGGTGAGCTCGAGAGCCCAGTCGATCATCCCTATACATTGCTAGCATTATAAACCAGAATATAAAGCATGCAGTCGCTTTCAATACATTAGGCATTTCACACAATTCCTTGTTTTGTTATCATCTACGACTGAAAGAGTTCATAACCTTCAGTATCCACTGCGTGGTCCGGGAGTGAATCCAGGGGTAACGCCTGAGGGCCAGTTACCTTCGAGACCACAATCCAAGGATGGAAGTCCGCAGTGACTCTTCGTCCGAAGACACAATCAGCTGTTGCAGTCAGCTCAAGTAGGGACACCCACAATGACACCCTAAGGCCAGTCACCATGCTAGTATGTGGATTTATTAATCTTAATTTAATGTTCTTTAGTCATACATGTCATTCCAAGTCATATGTGATCATCAATATAACATTTAAGGTAAATCAAAACAAATGTGTTCAGCCATTCATGGAAACTATTTCATTGAAATCTCTATTTAGCATGTTATGGCACAAACAACCATGCATCAAGGACATACACCAAGTCAAGCCCAAACAAGGTCAATCAAGCAAGTCCTAACATGCTTCTAAAATGTCTTAAGCTAACCAAAACATCATGTTACGCATTCGAAACTTGGATAAGGCTTGGGAGTAAGAAAATCACACCCATATTAGTACTATTTCATCTTGCGCCTTGTTGATGTTGCTCTTGGCGGAGCTGAGCTTGAAAACGATGGAGAATGGTTTGAAGGAGTTCAAACCACTTTTAGAACGCAATAGAACACTTAAGAAATGGGATGAACAAGTTAGGTGAGAGCTAGCGAGAAAAACCAGTGATTTGCAGCAAAAAAATTCAGATCTAGGGTTTTCTGCGCATGTTCGTTTATATAGAAATCAATGAATTACCGCAGTCACTATAGCATGACCGCGGTCACTGTGCAACTACCTCAGTTATTGAGCAATTACTGCGGTGGACAGGCAGATGCACGTGGTTTATTTCTGGGTTTTTTGCATGATTACCGCGGTCGCTAGAACACCAACCGTAGTCACCAATACGCATTTCCCTATTCGTTTCTGGGTTTCTCCCGCCATTACCACGATAACTGTTGGACCGACCGCGGTTACCATAACAATGTATTTTCCTTCGTTTTCTGTGTTTATCTTCAATGACTGCGGTCACCATAGGACCGACCGCGGTCTCCAAAATGAAATTTTGGTGTTTTGGTGTCTTTTCTTCGCCATTTCTCGTTCTTTTCGGATGGGTATCACTCTTACACTTACTTAGACTTAATATACATGGTTTTCAGGTATTTTGGCCATCTTTTATTCTTTTACTAAGTTTCTTATTCCACTTTATCCGTTCATTAGTGACGTGGAGATCTTATAGACTTCCAGGGTATTACATGTAATCACTTTAACTCTTATATCATGTGTGTGTATATATATATATATATATGTGTGTGTGTGTGTGTGTGTGTGTGTGTGTGTGTGTGTGTTATTTATTTTTCTCAAGCATCAATTTGTTCCAAGTTCCCAATTTCTACCTTCACCCATCAAAATTTTCATTTCATTCTTTTTCCACGTTACTTTAAACTAATGTTGGCTAAAGATTTATTATTATTATTATTATTTTTGTTATCTACATATTTATATTTACATCCTTAATTAATTTAAATTTTTTCAATGATATTTCGATTTCATTTCTTAACCACCTCCTAAATTTTAATCCGTCATTATTTGATTTTTTTCCAACCATAGTCCATGCATGACTTTAAATAAAATAAGGTTTTAACTTATTTATTCATTTACTATTATTATTATAAATTTTTTTTCAAATGATATATATATATATATATATATATATATTTTCTCTAATTCTCATTTTCGTACTAATTAATATTTTATCCTATGTTCGCTTGCGACGTAGCGTGCTCGCAAAATTTCAGGGTGTTACATATCACGAGAAAAAATTGTATAAAAATGGCTAGGTGTCAACTAGGCGGCTAGAAGTCTAGGAAAGGACTAGGGTGATGCCCACATGCTTGAGTTCACAGTCGCAGGTTTGACTCGAGTACGGTAGGCATCCTTGAGAGTTTGATGTTTCTACGGGGTAGACATTCTTAACGGTTTGACATCTACTTTGGAAAGACGTCCTTGAGGGTTGATGCCTATGCAAGAAAGGTCCAGAACTTGAGATGGTGGTGTCATATAGAAGTTTTATGAAGTCAAACTTGGCAATACTACTGAGGGATATACTAGCCAAGTGAAGAAATGAGACCCTAGGTCTAAGTAGAGACCGAGTGTTGTATCGGGAGTATAGTGGATCATAAATAAATTAAAAGCTTTTAGGACATAAGTTAGAAACTAATAACGTGTTTGAACGCACACTTGTTTGATCAGGACCCAAGACTGGGAGAATCCTATATCTCTGGTCTCTATGTAGGATGGGGTGAATAGGGATTTGGGGGTATGGAGAAATCCTGGATTTGGAGAATAACAGACCATGTTTGATGAGTGATCGATTTCTTTGGCTGAACTTGTACGCATTGTATTGTACTAGGATGGGGTAGTACAGTATGGTGGGGCTTGCGTTAATCCTAGAACACATCTGTGGGTGCACTGCCGCTATTTTTAACCAAGGGCCCATTTAAAAATGGTGGGACAGTTGCAGTCATGGATATCGAGATACTTGTGCCATTATTTGGGTGTAATGTAATTTTGGGTAGAAGTCTGTGTGGAAAGGCGAGTGTGGGATAGGGCACACAGACCTGGAAGCACAGATGAAAGCTTTGGGATTGCATTATGTTAGCATGTATTGTTTGTTTGTTTGTTGTGTGATTGTTTGTAATGTATGTAGTTTGATTATTTGAGTATATATCCAAACTCTTGTACTCAGAAACAGACGAAATGCCGTCGACTTAGAAGCATAAACCTCTAGACCACTAAAACGAATTGAGAACTTAGGAACAATGCATCTAAAGTCATCCTAGCATGAAAAATGCAAAAGGGTATAGGTGGGTAGGAATCAATGGTTACTAAATCACACTAGAGTTTGTGAACTCATAGTTCTTCTCAACGTTAACTCGGAAAGAAGGCTACATTCACAATCTTTCCACTGAAATTAGAACGCACATTCTTCCAAAACCACCAATGAAAATTAGGATCTGGCTGAAGATGGAAATGTCCTTATAAGTAGGATCAGAGTATCGCAACGAAAGAGTAATGGGCTATTAGAAAGACAGATCGACTGAAAACACTAGCCAATTTAACTCAAATTTTGAGGACGAAATTTGAATTAAGGGGGTTAGATTGTAACACCCCGCAAGTTTACAAGTGCATACAGGTCACGAGTAAAAACAAAATAAAATATTATTTCGTTAGGACTTGCTCTCGTGCATAAAACGCTTCAATCGGCTTTGAGAAAGATCTGGTTGGGTCACGCCTGTAGCTTTATAGTTGGCATAATCTGCATACCATGGTGCATTGCTACTGATAACAAAAAGGTTATCATCAGGAAAAACTTCTACAATACTTTTCGGATCAGGATTTGCATCATTGGATAAACGAGACAAGTGATCCGCTACCACATTTTTTGTGCCCTTCTTGTCTATCACTTCTATGTCAAACTCTTGCAGCAGTAGAATCCATCTTATTAGTCTTGGTTTTGCATCCTTCTTTGCAAAGAGTTGGCGAATAGCTGCATGATCAGTGAAAACTTTAACGTGTGAGCCCACAATATACGATTAGCACTTATCACAAGCGAAGACAACAGCTAATAGCTCCTTTTTAGTAGTGGTGTAGTTCCTTTGCGCATCATCCAACATCTTGTTTGCGTAATAAATGTCTCTAAACATTCTATCCCGTCTCTGCCCCAACACTGAGCCAACAGCAAAGTCACTAGCATCGCACATAATTTCAAATGTTTCCCCCCAAACTGGTGTAGACATAATAGGAGCAGATATTAATGCCTTCTTCAATGTATTGAAGGCTTCAATACATTCACCAGTGAACTTAAATTCAGCCTCTTTTTCAAGCAGATTACATAGTGGCCGAGTGATTTGGGAAAAATTCTTAATGAACCTTTGGTAAAAACTAGTATGCCCTACGAAACTGCGCACTTATCTCACTGATGCTGGATGTGCTAGCTTCTCAATAGCTTGAATCTTCGCTCTATCAATCTCAAGGCCATTAACAGAAACTTTATGACCTAAGACAATGCCTTCCCGAACCATAAAATGACATTTCTCCCAATTTAGAACCAGATTCTTTTCTTTACAGCGGGAGTGAACTTTGTCCAATTTAGTCAGACATTCATTGAATGTTACACCAAAAAAAGAAAAATCATCCATAAATACCTCCATGATGTCTTCAATCATGTCTGCAAAAATGGCCATCATACATCTCTAAAAAGTAGCTGGTGCATTACACAACCCAAACGACATCCTCCAAAATACATATGTCCCATAAGGACACATGAAGGTTGTCTTCTCTTGATCCTCGGGTGCAATAACTATTTGATTGTATCCGGAGTATCCATCTAGAAAGCAATAAAAATCATACCCAGCTATCCAATCTAGCGTTTGATCTACAAACGGTAAAGGAAAATGGTCTTTTTGAGTGGCTTTGTTCAGCTTCCTATAATCATCACACACCAGCCATCTTGTAGTTGTTCTTGAAGCAACTGTTTCCCCTTTTTCATTTGTGACAATAGTGATTCCCCCTTTCTTAGGTACCACATGAATGGGACTAACCCATGGTGAATTTGGAATTGCATAGATAATTCCTGCCTTCAACCACTTCATCACTTCCTTCTTGACTACTGTTTTCATGATAGGATTGAGTCTTCGCTGATTCTCAACTGTAGGCTTGTGGGGATCTTCCATTAAGATCTTATGCATGCAAACAGCTAGACTTATCCCTTTTATATCTTATATGGTCCATCCAATAACTTGTTTGTGATTTCTCAACACTTGCACCAGCTTTTCTTCTTGGGCAGGGGTCAATGAGGAAGAGATGATGACTGAAAACAATTGTTTTTCATCTAGATGAACATACTTTAAATGTTCAGGAAGTGGTTTCAGTTCAATGGTCCTAACAGGCTCTTGAACACATTCAACATGATCTTCTTCAGATAATGGTGCTTCAACACTGTTTGGTTCTAAAAGACATGCTTCCAATGCTAACACAATTAACTTCTCATCATCAGTTGCAACCTTTGGATAAGTAAGTGCACGAGATATACATCCAACCCACTAGTCTTGAGAACTCAATTCATCCACAACTTCAACAACGCAGGTGTTTATTACCTCTATTCTGTTGCATTCATGGGACTCGTTCGGGTAATGCATTGCTTTATAGAGATTGAAAACTACCTTTTCTTTGTTTACCCTCAATGTTAGTTCTCCTTTATGGACATCAATGAGTGCATGACCTGTGGCTAAAAATGGTCTTCCAAGAATCAACGGTATTTCACAATCTTCTTCCATATCCAAA
>JAJIYU010002523.1:0-30231 GCA_030144865.1 Tinospora cordifolia
GACATGCTTGGTTTGTTTGAATTGAAATAATGATTTAAATGTTAGAAAGATCCACTGGGCTGTGTGCTCACCCTTCCTTTTATTTTTCAGGGAATTAAATTACATGAAGACTGTGAATATTAGTTAGGTTCTTTTTATTTAAAAAGTTTCTAATTTTTATGTAAGAGCATGTTGCCCAAGTTTTAAGAATTCCGCTGTAATATTTTAAAATTATGTACTCAATTTTATTTAATTAATTGAGTTTGTGAATTTCAGTTATTTCTTATACTATTGGCTTATTAAATTCTTAATTTTAAGTTATGTGTGGTTACATACGATCAACGCATGAAATTAATGAAATAGAAAGTCAAGTGTGCGTCGCTTGTAATGTAACACCGGCCCGGCCTACCGTTTGGTTTAGTCCATTGTCAAGAAAATTGGTAGATGCGTCCAATGCTTAATGATACGGGGGTTGGGGTGTTACAATGTAAACTATCATTTTCCACAACATGCATTATTTGATTAATTTTCTATTTTATTGTGTGATGCTTGGTGTGATTGAATTTGATTGTAAAACTAAAATAAGATGAAGGATTATTAAGAATTCACATACCGGTGTGATCGACGAGCCTGAAGCGGATCGAGGTAGTATCTCCCAGGGACCACCGCTTGAGATTGACTAGCTATAAGGTGGATCATAGGTATTCCCAACCTTGAGCTGCTTTTAATAGCTCGAAGTCTTTGTGTAATCACCCTAAGTCTTATAATGCCTCTACGTCAATATGAATTTTTGAAAATTTTAAGTAAATATTAAAAAAATGATTGAAAACTTGTTTTTAATGATCATTGTATGTTATTTAACCAATATAAAATAAATTAGAACATTCGGATAGTTAGAAACGTGTGAGAATTGTGAAATCTGGAACAATTATGCACAGACCGCGGTCCACATGAGTCCGACCGCGATCCTTGGGGGAGAAAAATCTGGAAAAAATAGGGTATTAAACTTATGACCGTGGTCCCTACAGGCTGATTGCGGTAATCAGTGGAAAGACACGAAAAAAAATAGGTAACAAGGGTGACTGCGGTCCGTGAGGTGTCGACCGCAGTCCATAAAGGGATGATCGTGGTCCATAAAGTGCTGACCACGGTCCACGAAGAAAAACTGTCTGATGACCGAGGTCCGTCTGGCGCCGACCGCGGTCCGTGTGCGATCTATATATACATTTCAAGCTCTGATTTTTTCATTTCGCACTGAAACGATTTGGGATTCGGAGGAAACGACTTGAGGGCGATTGGAAGGTGAGTTCTTTGATTTCCTTTGAGTTTTTTTTTAAGTTTTGATCTCATCTAGAGTAGTTATCAATGGTTAGTAAATCAAAATAATGGAAATCCGTTTGAGAGCTTGTGTTGTGGGTTTAGTGGCCAGAAACCATGCAAAACGTGGTGAGCACTTTTCATTTCCTTGTGTGTGTGTTTGGACGCTAGTGTGGATGGATTTGTGATGGTTGTTTAGTTGTGGAATTGAAGGGTTTGATTTCATTGAAAGGGAATCCCGTTTTTAGGGTTTGGTTAAGGGATTTTTGCTAAGAAACAATGTAAGCAACAATCCTTAGTTGATTTATATGTTTGAATGGTTGTTGGGAGTCTAATACACTAGATTTAAGTGTTAAACTGAAATGGGAATCGCTAGTATGGCGTACACATGTGAAATCCCACTATTGGGTGAGAAATTGTGTGTAGACTGTGGTTTACACAGGACCGACCGTAGTTAATGGACTTAGATGTTGTTTTTGGAGTGTTTTGTGTACCCTCTAAAGCATTAATTGATACCGGACCCCTAGGGTCGGGTTAGATGTGTATTAAAGGCTCAAAGTAACGTATCATTACCATCTAATGATGCAGATTGATGGTATTGGATTGCTATGCAAGGGGCAATGATCCAACAACGTTTCAGCATGTATAGGTGGGGTTGACTATCTCTTCCTCACTCTTTAGTATTATGCGGATGTAGGATACGGAAGATGATTCATGTTTAAATTCCTGTACTTAGTACCATGCTAGGAATGTATGCTTTGGGTGGAATGATTGATATGATATCCTGATGACTGGGTACTCGCTTTCTAGTACTAGGATATTATGATTAGCTTGATGTTTGTTTGCTTTCTGTGCTTCGGATAGCATTTTGAGTAAGCATGTCTATATGTTGCGTGGAATGAAAACTATGATTGTAAAACTAAAGAACATTAAAAGTTTATTAAGAACTCCACGTACCGGAGCGATGGACGGGCACTGCTACATCACGTAGATGTTATCCGGTTGTGACCAAGACGTCATCGTGGATATCTCCCAACTAGGCCAAACTGCGAGCGGCCGTATGAAACCCCGAATTTGGAAATTCATGAGGATTTTTCCCTTGATTTTAGTATCTTCTTGGGTCTTGGTCTCAGAGGTAGACTTCTGTTTTATAAAGATGTCGTGCCTGATTGTGTTCAGGACTACAATTGGGATACCGAGGGTGGTTCACTCTTTCAGTTAATTCTTAATATCAGATGGTAAATTCTTGATATTAGAGCGCAACGGATAAACTGACTAAGTGTTTGAAACACCCCTAATGGTTTGAAACTATTTGCATGTTTCATATGCTCGTTTGTATAACGCTATTTATGTGTAGGGCAGATCCACTGGGCTTTCGAGCTCACCCCATTTTTATTTTACAGGTACTCATGGGCCCAGTGCTTAGTGAGGATGTAGACTGGAGACTGGAAGATGTATAGAGAGAGTGTGTGATATTTTTGTTAAATTGTCTTTCTGTTTTGAACAGTTTTTATTATGTATATTTTGGATTTAGGCCGGAGGGTCATGTATCATATTTTTGTATATGTATCTACAGGACTGTTTTATAATCTTGAACATTATTTTATTTTGATTGATAAACTGATGATTTTTAGATATTGTATGTTAAACAGTGTTCAATGATTTAGAAAGATTTGATCCGAAAAGTGTTTTCGCTACTATTATCTTGATTTCCAGGATAAATATGATTTTAAACATGTTAGCAACCCCGCAAATGTACGGGATTGCAGTAGTAATAACCGGTAAGACTGGGTATCGTCCTCAGGGAAGAAAGGGTTGCGAATGATTTCTAATCCCAGACTTACTATTGATCACGGTTTTATCAAGACTAGATTGGATTTGGTTGAATTAATTTCAATACTAGAAACTAATCTAAACAAAGATAATAGTTAAAGTTGAAAATTCAATAGATAAACATGTCTAGGATAGTGAATGTCGCTGCTTAGTTTGTAAATCTTTGTTGTAGTTATGAATTAGCTAATCTATGAGCTATAACATCAATGGTTGAAATCCTTTCCCAAGGTATTTCAACACTCACTAGATTTTTTTTTGTCAAACCCTCTTCCGAGGCGTTCACTCAACAATCTATGTGTTTAGTCCAACAATCCCTATGCAACTCTCTAGATTGGTCAACCATCTCCCGATTAATCAACTGGTCTAAGTCCAAATTGTGATATCAACCCTTTAGGCTTCTCTCCCTAGATAGACCAAAGTATTAAGTTCAATACATCTATAGCCAGTAGACATAAGGCTTTAAGTCTACACAATAAGGAATATAATCTATAACTCAACAACTACAATTAGATATTACAAACCATGCTTTGAACATCACATCCAAGACAATAAAACTGATTAGCTCGACATGAATTCAAAGGAAATCATCAAATTAAATTTAAAGAAGCAATACATACTCAAATCTCTTAAACAATCTTCAATTTTCAATAAAAACCTAGTCTTTCATGACCTAATAGCCGTCACAGTGATTGTTCTTTGATCTTCGGTTCTACGGACTCTAATTTTCCTTTTCTATTTATAGTCTCGCACCAAAAAACCTAAAAAAAATACGAAAATCTCACTAGACAATCGAGTGACCGTGGTCCATGATTTTGATGTCAAAAACCCAGGAATTCTTGCATTCTGTCCACCACGGTCTATAGAGTTTCTGTGCAAACCACATTCTGGTGACTGCGGTCTCCAGTTTATGGACCGCGGTCACCAGTGTAATATGTGTTGGTTCTGTTCTTCTATGGCTATTGCGGTCTTCAGTTCTTGGACCGCGGTCTACTGGTATTTGCTCTTGATTCCATCTCTTATTTGGCTTCTTCTGATGCATTCTTTTGTGTACTTCAACCTATATCCTGCAATACACGCAATTCCTTTCCCAGACATCATTTTCTCATAAAAGAATATTAAAACTATAGAAAACAAGCCTTAAAAGTTATTAAACAATGTAATTCCCTAACTAAATGCGGCTATTGCTAATAATGCAATTCTTTACTTCTATTTTCTCTTATTTCCTATAAAATGCATCATTTTGCCTATTCTAATGTTAGTTTGCTATGCAACTAACATAACATCCGGTGAATTTGATTTGAAACTAATTGCTTAGTAAAGCATGAATAAAATGATTATTTGAAATTAAAAAATGATTTAAACCTCGTGTGTAGAGGTTTGTGGAAAGATGATGATGACTGTCGCACGCCCGGTGCCTCGGCGGACCACGCACGAAGCTTGGAGCTGCGCGACGCCCGACGACAGGGCCTTAGATTAACTGATATGATGTTCGGTTCGGGGGTCGGGGTATGACATGACTAATTTTGGTATCAGTGTTCGACAACATTGGGCATGACTGGATTTTTCCTAGCCAAGTAATGCCAGATGGAACTGTTTTTATAATAATGTTATTGAAATGAAAAAAAAATTCACCGGATTTGATTTTCACTGGGAATAGTTTTGAATGACTTTGATTTTGAAAAGTGAATAAAAACCATCCACTAGTAACTATGTGGCTAGAAGTCTAGAAAAGATTTAGGTGATGTCGGGTGCTCAAGTGACCATTCGCAGACAGATTTGAGTACGGGTAGTAGCCCTGTAGATAGAGTTCTACTCCCTGTAAGAGATGTTCTTCCATTGGATAGCAGCCCTGTAGGTGGAGGCTTTACTCCCTACAAGTGATGCGCTTCCCTTTGATAGTAGCCCTATAGGCCAAGTTTTACTCTCTGCGAGTGTTGCGCTACTTTGGAAGGCATCCGGGAAACTTGAGACCGAGGGCGTCACATAGAAGTGAAAGTGAGTTGGATTGGTGACTCAACCATTGAGTCAACAAACCAAGTCTTGTAACCCTAGGTTTAGGGAAAACTGGGTGATGTCTTGAAGACAGTGGATCTCAATAAAAGCTTTTAGGATATAAGCTAGAGACTTATAATGTGAAAACGCACACTTGTCTTGGTCATGACTCGATTCAGGAGGATCTTGTATCATTTGGTCTCTATGTGGTATGGGATGCATAGGGATTTGGGGGTATGGAGGAATCTTGGGCTCGAAGAATGACGGACCATGTATGGTGAGTGATTGATTCTTGGGCAGAACATGTACACACTATATTCTACCGTTATTGGACGGTCGCGTATGGTGGGTTTTGCGTCTGCTTTAAGAGTGAGACACTTGCGAAATTGTAATGGGCGATGAACAAACTCTTTGGAAGAACTTGCATGCACTGTATTTTACTGGTATGGGACGGTCGCGTACGGTGGGTCTTGCGTCATCCTTAGAGACCAGGATTTGACATAAATATACAATAGCCGTAATGGAACATGGATTCCATTATGCCAGCGTGCATTGTTTGGTTGATTATTGGGTGTTTGCTTTGGATATATGTGATATCACTATTTTGAGTATTGACACACAAATTCCTATACCCAGAACTGAATAAAATGTTGTCGACTTAGAAGCATAAAACCCTAGGCCATTGAAACGTATCGAGAACCTAGAGACATGAACTTAGAGTCACAGTAGCACGATGAACGCGAAGGGCATAGGCGAGTTGAAATGAATGGCTATTAACACAAGTCATGGTATCCAGCTTAAAGTAGAAATGCAGTTATATTCATTTAAATTATTGAATTTTCTGTTGTATTATGATTACACTGTTGGATGCTGAAAATGTGTTCTTGACTTGAAGATAATGCCGAGAGTTAGAGGATGAGGCAGATTCCGTAGGGGTAGGTCCAAGGGTGAGGCTATTGAGGAGCCAGTACAAACAGAGGAGGGTATCACCGAGGCGGCTGCGCTAGTGGCCATTACAGTATCCCCAGAGGCTCTCGCAGATATGATATAGAGAGCAATGGATAGGGTAGTAGACAGGGCCATGATGAGCCAGTACCTGACAGAGTCTTCTCAACCTCCCATACGGCCTCCAGTACCCGCACAGACGTCTACACCAGCGTCTGTACCTGATGAGGCTAGGATCCCGGTGACAGTACCCCTTGAGAGTCCAACACAAATGTCTAGGAAGTCTGCCAATTATGATAAATAGCAGAAGGACCTAGCTATAGAGTTTCAGAAGCTGCGTCCTAGCTAGTTTGAAGGACAGCCAGATCCTATTGCAACAGATAGATGGTTCATAGAGATGGATAAGCATCTGACGCTACTAGGAGTGATTGGATCGAGGAGAGTAGCTTTGGCAGTACATCAGATGGTGGGACAAGCCAACCACTGGTGGAGGATGATAGTGGCAGATCCGACCATTGATGAAACAGTGATGACCTGAGATGAGTTCCAGACACTGTTTTATGATACTTTCTTCTCATCAGCACGGAAGTCTCAAATGCGATCAGAGTTTATTAGGCTGACGCAGAGGAAATTGACTATGACAGAGTTGAGCACAGGTTCACAGAGCTGTCGAGATTCTGCCCAGAGATGGTAGTAGACGAGTTACTGAAGACGAAAAAGTTTATAGAGGGTTTGAGGACGGAGATTAGGAGAATGATCACGCCTCTAAGACTGACTACTTTCAGAGAGGCGGTTGTGCGAGCCCAACATGTAGAGAGAAACATAGAGTTTGGGCAGTCGCTCAAAAGTAGACAGAAGAAACCGTATTCAGGTTAGACATCTGGAGCCTTGTAGTAGAGGAAAGATTGACGACGACCATCTAGAGCACCTATTGCTAGTGGTCAGGTCCAGACTTCAGGGCCGCAACAGCGGACCGGATTAGGTCAGATTAGTACCGAGCAGAAGGAGCAGGCTAGGAAGTTAGGACTGTGCTTCTCGTGTGGCCAATAGGGATGTATGGCTAGAGATTGCCCTACCAGAGATCTAGCACCAGCACAGCAGCAGTCAAGGCAGGAACAAAGTAGTCGGGCGCAGCAGAGGCAGATAGGGTCCCAGACGAGACTGAGAGAGCAGGCTAGACTGTATGCAGTAGAGGCCCAGACAGCCCCGACTCCTGCGGTTGATGGTACGTTTTTGTTGTTTGGTGTTGCTATGCACATCTTATTTGATTCTGGTGCCACATGGTCTTTTATTTTAGAAGATTTGGTGAGTAAATTGAGACTTGTCACGAACCTATTGGCAGTACCATTGGATGTTGCCATGCCGATAGGCGAGAAAATAAGCTCAGGGAAGTATTGTGGAGTTGAGTTCAGATTTGGAGACCAGATGATTCTCGCTAATCTCTGCTTACTTCATTTTAGTGGCTACGACGTGATATTGGGAATTGACTGGTTGACCCAATATCAGGCATAGATTGATTGCCAGAGGAGGAGAGTTACTATACAGTTGCCATCAGGAGAGACATTAAAGATCGATGGGGATATTCGGAGACTGCCTAAGAGTCCTACACTTGCTTTGTTGTATGCTATTCAGCAGAAGGAAGACTTCAGGTAGCTAGCGGATGAGGATTGTTAGTTGCATAGCAAACTAACATAAGAATATGCAAAATGATGAATTTCATAAGAAATAAAAGAAATAGAAGTAAAGAATTGCATAATTAGCAATAGTTGCATGTAGTTAGGGATTTACATTGTTTAATAACTTTTAAGCCTTGTTTTCTATAGTTTTGATATTCTTCTATGAGAAAATGATGTCTGGAAAAGGAATTGAGTGTACTGCAGGATACAGGTTGAAGCACACAGGAAGAATGCATCAGAAGAAGGCAAATAAGAGATGGAATCAAGAGAAAATACCAGTAGACCGCGGTCCAAGAATTGAAGACCGCAGTAACAACAGAAGAACAGAACCATCAAATAATGCACTGGTGACCGTTGTCCATAAACTGGAGACCATGGTCACCAAAATGTGATTTGCACAGAACTAGCACAGACCACAGTGGACAGAACATGGAGAATTTCTGGGTTTTGAAAATTTACTAATAATCTGGGGTATGCTCTCACTTGGGATGAACTTAAGCTGTTCACACATTTTCATTTTCCTTCATCATGTAATCTTGCAGTCTTCGTGATGAACCACCATAGCTTTTTGAAATAAGGTTCTATTACAAATGGCTCAGATAGGTACTTATCTAATTATCTTATTCTATCATTTTAGCCTTGGGCAATTGTGTTCTTACAGATGCCCTATACCAAGAAATCAATGGTCGTTATCGAGAATTAATTTTTGCAGTAATAGAGAGTATATCATACTGACCAGGAATACCGTGTGAAACATCCATTCCCAGAGTGGTGGTTGAAGCATTGGAGATCCCGACATTAGAAGGAGATTGTTCGACTGACAACAAGGAATTTAAGCCACCACATTCAGAATCAATCTTTAGGAGAACTTTTGTTAAGTATTGATCATTAATCTTTGTTGGAACAATACATTGAGTCACAATACCAACATTAGCTAAACTTTCCTTCATCTATAAACCATATATAGCAGATGTCTTCCTCCCTGGTATTAGACAAAGGCTGAACCGGGATATTCCAAGAAGTTTGGTTTGTATCTGTTCAAACATCTGTTCAACTCAGACAGAGGGAGAAGTTCTCCTAGCCTGAAGGTTCTCTTCGACTATATCAAATGGTTAATTTACAAAAATTTCCTCCTGCTCTTCACATTTGATAAGATCTCTAACAAGACTACGTATGTCACAACGAACGAAAAATGTACAATGGCTAGTGCTCTATCTTGTTGGTTGCACTTACTTAATCACACCTGTGGTGTCACTGTTAGCTACAGGGTTTTCACCATTTGCCCCCAATTCTGCGAGTGACCTCTAATATTTCTCTCTTTGAGACCTCAGCTATTATTTCTACTATCACTTCTCTGATCTGGCTTGTTTCTACTCTCCCCCAAGCACGCCTAACTGCGGAGTTCTGATGGGATCTGATGCATTAGTGCTGGTATGATCGCACCCTTTATCTCCTTATTCTAAATTATCGATAGTCAACTAACACAATCTAAGTTCCTTGGTCTGTATCCTTTTCCTTACCGCTCATTTGTCTTGGCCTATTCTATCGAGATTGTTGCTCTGTTACCGATGTTGCTTCTCTTCGGATCTCCAGTAATCTACTCTGACAGTGCCCTCTTATGCTTGACTTTTTTGCTTGTTTCTATTCTAAGTCATTCTCACTTGTCTTCCACCAATAATATGTCGGTCCCGCCAATTGGTATACCGCTAACGTCATCCTTCTAGGTCCAGTCACTCCCATAACCTTTAGATGTTGATTCATTTCGATGGGCCACCTTTGTACTGAAAAGGGATCAGTCCCGCCTTAAAACGTACCTAGGTTTCAATTTCTGGAATTCATTTAACAATTCCCATTGTTCTTTGTTATAAATGACTGATCTACTCCATGGCACCGTACCTGTAGGGCTATCTATCTGATGAGTTTGAAGTTGTAGTCGCATCTGATGCTCTGGTTGTACTAGTGATTGTACCCATGTTTAAGTAGGTACCGACAACTGTGGTAATGCCAATGATCGTAGAGTCTACACTACTTGTTCCACCAGTCCTGGAGTAATCCCCAATCTCACTTTTTGAGAAATCTTTGTTATCAATTCCAGGATTACTAAAGTCTCTCAGGTTATTGCCACCCTCGACATGCTCTCACCACCCAGTACAGGCTCATCTCTCACCTCTTAACATAAACAACAAGTCAAGAATTTAACCCAGTGTTCCATGATCCATTCAGGCTAAGTTGAAGGACAACATTTATTCCATAGATATACATATATATTTTATGTTTTCTTCTGGTACCATACTTATCCTATTGACTACTACTTCCTATTCACACATGCCTTTTCGCATTTCTCGTGCTAGGGTGACTCTAGGTGCATAGTCTTCAAGTTCTCGATTTGTCTCGGTTGTCTAGGGGTTTATGCTTCTAAGTTGGTCGTATTTCATCTGTTTTTGGGTACAGGAGTTTGGGTTTTGTTACTTAAATAATCAACTATATATATATATATAACCAACAATCATTCAACAAACAAACAACCAATGCACGCTAGCATAATGCAACCCCAAAGCTTCCATCTGTGCTTCCAGGTCTGTGTGCCCCATCCCACACTCGCCCTTTCACACAGACTTTCGCCCAGAATTACATTACACCCAAACAATGGCGCAAGTGTCTCGATATCCATGACTACAATGTCCCACCATGCTTAATCGGATCCTTTAGCTAAACATAGCACAATCGTGCATTCATGGACATGATCTAACACAAGCCCCACCATACTGTACTGCCCCATCCCAGTACAATACAGTGCGTACCGGTTCAGCCAAAGAAATCGATCACTCACCAAACATGGTCCGTCATTCTCCGAAATCAGGATTCCTCCGTACCCCCAAATCCCTACGCACCCCATCCTACATAGAGACCAGAGATACAAACACCTCCCAAACTCGGGTCCTAACCAAACAAGTGTGCGTTCAAACACATTATTAGTCTCTAACCTATGTCCTAAAAGTTTTTAATTTATTTATGATCCACTGTGCCTTTGAGACAACACCATCGCCTCGAATCACATTCGTGACCGTAACTCAAACACATTGGTATCACCCTAGTCTTTTCCTAAACTTCTAGCCACCTAACATCAATTTCTATCCAGTTTTACACAATTATTTGTCGTGATACCATCCATTTCGAGTACTATCACCATGGTTCCATCTTGAATGATAATGAAATCTTCTAGGGACCTCTCATCAACGTAAAGGTAATTCCTCGGGTACATACTTCCACAGAAGAAGATCTAACCCAATCAGCCCTTCAGGGACCTTTACCCTAAAAGCAGGTCAACTATCAGTAATCATTACCTCTTCTTGGGTCGCATCAATAACAGTACTCAATCATGTTGGCATCACTTCCTTTCCTCTAGACTTCTACCCATGCTACCCTTTCCAAAATCATATTTAAGAAAATTCATTTTTTTTCTTTCAATGAAAGCAAATTTGATAAAATTCATTTTCAGTGAAAATCAAATTCAATAAAATCTTAATTTCAGTGAAAATCATATCCGGTGAACTCAAATCTAGCCCAGTGCATCATAATACTGAGCTCTGATACCATATTTGTAACACCCCAATTTTCGGTCGGACCTCTGTTCATGTGTTGTCTCACGTGTGGTTCGTCATCCGTTGAAAAACGAGATGTTACCTAAAAGTTTCATTCTGTCAAAATCTTTTTCTTCAAATTTAAACTCATAACAATTGGTTCTCAAGTCAATGTCCGAATAAATTTCTCATACAAACAATTAAATCAAACAATTCCTCAAAACATTTACCGGTTTTGCAATACAAATCATAAATAATGCAGCGAAAATACTTTGAAACTTATTATTAAATCAAAATTAGTAAACAAGGAATGTCAATTGAAAATAAATAAACCAAAGTTAATCTCGCAATATTAAAATCATCTAGTAGAAATAAATAAAACATAGTCTCCAAGTCACCTACCTCGGACGACCTCCCTATGAGGTGTCTAATCAGAGTGCGAGTCTTCTGACGTAAGTCAACATACTCTACGTCTAGGTGTACCTAAAAAATAAAGTGTGAGTGAGCTCGAAAGCTCAGTAGATCGATCCTACACATTACATGCATTATACAGATGTAACACCCCAATTTTCAATCAAACCTCCGTTCACGTGATGTCTCACGTGTGGATCGTCTCCCGATAAAATCAAGATGCTACTTGCAATTTCATTCTATAAAAATCTTTTTCTTTAAAATCAAGTTTGTAACATTCTGTTCTCAAGTTAATCTTTGGATAATTTCTCATATAAAACAAAAGAATTAAAATATTTACTCGAAACATTCACCGGTTTCATTAATATGAATCATCAATAATGCAGTGGAAAATACTTTAAAACTACTCATTCATGACAAAATCGTTAAACAAGAAAAGTCATTGAAAGATAAAACAACCAAAGTAAAACCAATGTAATTACATTAAAACAGTCCAGTAAAATACATAAATTATAACCTCCGAGTCACCTATTCCGGACGACCTCCTCTTGAGGTGTCAAACTAAAGTGCGAGTCTTCTGACGTAAGTCAACATACTCTACATTTAGGTGTACCTGAAAATAAAGTGGAAGTGAGCTCGAAAGCTCAGTGGATCGATCTTACACATCACATGCATTATATAGACCCAATTCAAAACATTACACACACTTTCAAACATTAGGCGTTCAAACATTAATTTGTTTTGGTTGTAGTCTAAGACCGAAAGAAGGTTGAGATGCCTCTCGGTATTTGCTGTGATCTAATCAAATCTCAGAGGGTTCCAATACCCGTTTAAAATCAATCGACACTTACATCACTGTAACACCCCGTAACTTTGTGATTGTGTCACGTCGTGAGTGAACAGGAGATGAACAATAATCAATGAATTAGAATCATGTACAAATTTAAATATAGACGTAGACTATGCCTAAGAGTAAATAAATTATTTCATAGCTCGTTCGCGCTTGCACGAAGGTGAGAGTGATGCAAAAATGAAACATATTATTTGATCGAAAAGTAATAATAAGAATAATAATGGTATGATAACATTATATTTTATGTCCTATAGATATATATATGTGAATAGTCTAAAAAAAAGAGAAAATGAATGAAAATAAATTAAACAAACAAATGAAATGAAATAAAACACATGCAAGGAGAAGATGCAATAAGACACAGGAAATAAAACACATGCAATAAAACACCGGCTAGGAGAAGAAAATCTCGACCTGCCTAGAAACGAGAAGAAAGGACCGGAATTCGCTATTTTGGCGGTGTTGGAGTGGCGTACGAGAGAAGAGAAGTAGAATGAAAATAGAGTGAAGATGAGGAAGGAGCTGTAGAGGTTGGGCGTCCAAACTGAAATAGAGCATGAGGAAGACGAGAACCGAAGCAGGAGATGAATCACGAAAGAAGGAAATAGAGGTAGAGAAGGTTGCTGCTCCAAGCCACCGCTATGATGGCTGTCAATGGTTACGTTGAAGAAGAAGGACAGAGACGGGCTGAGCAGAGGAATGACAGAGGAGAAGGAGCAAAACAACATAGTGGCTGTCACTACTGCTACGTTGGATTGAGACAGAGTAGGGGACGGTGGTTGGAGTGCTTGTTGGTGGTGCGGAAAGAAGAAGACGAGGTAGCTAGAAGAAGAACGAAGAACAGAGCAATCTGGTTGCTCTGTTCTAAACCGAGACGAAGGGAAGAAGAAGCAGAGAATGAAGGAGTTGCTGCTACAGGAACCAGAGGAAAGGAAGAGAGCAGCTAACTACTGTTGGTGCTGGTGTCGTCGGACAAGAAGAACAGGGGTGTGGTGGATGATGAACACATTTTAGTTGCTGCTATTTGACCCTGAAGATGGGAGCTGATGAATGATGGTTATGATGTTTGTTGGAAAATGTTGGTTTGTGATTGTGTGATGTTTTGGTGTTGGTGTTGACCGTGGGTTGTGAAGGAAGAAGAAGAAGGGAGCTGTGCAGCTGCTACTGTTGTAGGTGCGTGAAAACGGGGACGAAGGATTTGAAAAATGGAGCTGGAAACTAGTGTGTGCTTGCAGTTCGTTTTCTGTGCAAAGAAGATGACCGTGATGAATGAAGAGGTGGATGCTGTGAAATCAGAACAGGGGAAGCATGGTCTGTTGTTCGTATGGCCTGTGAAGAAGAAGGATGCAGCTGTAGTGATTGAAGAAGTAGAAGAAGAAGACGCACACAGGTGCTTCTTATTGACATGGACAGAGGGACTTATCACTAAGGAGCAGCAACAGCTGTCTTGGACAAATGGACTCCCGTTTGTAAAGCAAAGATGGCTTAGTGCAGGAGATATTATTAGAATGTATTTGGAAACTCACACTAGGCAGTTCTGTTTCTCTTCTCTCTCTGACATGGAATTGCTGGTAAGGGCCCAATTTTCATTTACCATAGTCTTGTTTTAAATGCTCATTTTAACCCAACTGCCATGATCTACTGAATTTCAATCATTTTCTCCCAAGAGGAATGAAAGCCAAATGCATAATTTTCAATCCTTTTCCTAATGGATCATGAGTTTGTTAAAGATAGAGAATCAAAGAAGAGAGGAAACAAAGAATGGTAGAAATTCCTTCATCAGTTAATGGGTTGACCGAATTAAGAGGTAAGAAGAATTATTTGGATTTTGGATTATGGATTATAGCATGCTTATTCAATAATTAAACTATGGTGGGATTTATAAATATAACTTGAATTAGAACTTAAGATAGTGAAAATGAATTGATATACATTTGGTTAGGACTAGAAAACTTTAAAATGACAAAGTAATAAGATGGAAGAACAAAATAAATTAATGTGTTTCCAATAACTTAAACATTTAAATTAGGTAGTAGAAAAAAAAATTAGAGATCATTTATTCAAGTACTAAATTATTCAAGTAGTTAATTATTCGAAGTAGAAAAACAAAGGAGTAATAATTAATTCAATTAGCATGATAAATAATCTTAGTAAAGTTCTAAAAACATAGTAAGAGATTAAAAACCAAAATTCCTAACAAGGCTAAAGACTTGACAAAAAAAAGTCTTATTTTGTTCGTAACGAAATTTATTTACGATTTAAATAGATTATTTAAATCTACAAAAATTTACTGGATAAAAATAGAAGTTCGAGACTTAGTGTAAAAATATTAGAAATAAGAGTGTTAATGTTTTAAGTAAATTGTTCAGCACTAAATAAATTATTTATTTAAAATAAATAAGTTTTAGAAGCTTAGGAATTAATTATAAAAGTTTTAATTTTAGATCAAGAAATTCTAAGAACTTAGAAATCATTTTAGCTTGACTATATGAAATTCTAGAATTTAGAATAAACTCGAAAATAGTTCAAGTTGATATTTATACTTCATAATTAATTAGAAAATAAATTAAGCTTAAGAATAATATTATATAATGGTAAATTTCAAGTTTGTATATTTTATAGTAGGAGATTACTTGATGGAAAGCAAGGTCGCCCTGAAGATCGAGGAAATCAGGTGGGCGTGACTTCCTTTCTCATTTGTATTATATGAATTTAAGATTCAGAATATTTGTGTGAATAGTTTTAGGTTATTAGAAATTCAGTAGAAAATTAATTGAAACTGTTTGTTTTATGTGAATGATATGTGACTTATGATGATTTATTTAGACTCATGCATAATCATCTCATGCCATTACGAATATAACAATTTACACTTAGATATGCTTAATTATAATATGCATGAATAGGAAGACATGCATTTAAACGCCATTGATCATTCATGCGCATTTCATGTTGACTTGCAAACATGATTTGAATTATATTTTCTCGTGTTTTGTATGATGTCTGATACGTTTGGAACTTGTTTGTAAAACTAAAATAAGACGATAAATTATTAAAAATCTACGTACCGGTACGATTGACGAGCTTGAAGCGGATTGAGGTGGCATCTCCTATATGTCACCGCTTGAGATCGTCGAGCCATAAGGCGGATCGTAGGTATTCCCAACTAGAGCTAACTATGATAGCTCAGAGTTTTTGGGAAATAGTACGATTTATGATAAGTATACTCTCTTAGGTTGTGATGTGAGTCTTGATTGATTTTAGATGGTTATTGGAACCCTCTGAGATTAGATTGGATCAAAGGGAATATTGAGAGGTATCTTAACCCTCTTTCGGTCTTAGAGTATGACTAAAACAATTGAATGTTTGAACGCCTAATGTTTGAAAGTGTTTGTAATGTTTTGAATTGGGTTTGTATAATACATGTGATGTGTAGGATCGATCTACTGAGCTTTCAAGCTCACTCCCATTCTATTTTTTAGGTACACCTGGACATAGAACACGGTGTCTTACATCAGAAGACTCGCACCCAGATTGGACACCTCATGGGGAAGTCGTCAGGGATAGGTGATTGGGAGGTTATGTTTTATGTATTCTATTGAGTTGTTTTTATGTAACCTCATTGGTTTTAACTTAACCATTTTATCTTTAAATGACTTTAATTGTTTAATGATTTTTAGTTTGAAGGAACATTTTTACGTATTTCCGCTGTATCAATTTTACATTGTTTGTGAAATTCAATGAATACATAGGGAAATCATTTTTGATCCTTGATCTGTTTTAAAATACATACATAGATATTAACTTGAGAATAAACTATTACGAACCTGATTTTAAAGAAAAGATTTTGACGGAACAAATTTTTTTTTGTAGCATCTTAATTTTCATTGGGCGACGATCCACACGTGTAGCAACACGTGAACAGAGGTCCAGTCGAAAATTGGGATGTTACAATCACAGCCTAAGAGAGTGTACTTATCATGAATCATATCGTCTCCCAAAGACTTCGAGCTGTTACAGTCAGATCTGGGTGGGAATACCTACGATCCGCCTTGTAACTCGACAATCTCAAGCGGTGACATATAGGAGATACCACCTCGATCCGCTTCAGGCTCGTCAATCGTACCGGTACGTGAATTCTTAATAAACCATCGTCTTATTTTAGTTTTACAAACAATCTCAAACATATCAGACATCACACATACACTAAAGAATATAATTCAAACTAGGTTTGTGAGTCAACATGACAATGCGCATGAATAACCAATGGTATTTAAATGTATATCTTTCTATTCATGCATGTTATAATTAAGTAAGTCTCAGTGCAAATCATTATATTCAATCGTGGCATGAGATGATTATGCATAAGTCAAAATAAATCATCGTAGATCACACATCATCTACATAGACCAACAATTTTAATCAATTTCCTGATAAAATTCTAATGATCTAGAATTATTCACACAAATGCTTTGAATCTTAAATCTATATAATACAAATGAGCCAGGAAGTCACGCCCACCTGATTTCAGCAGATCTTCAGGGTTCCCTTGCTTTCCTTCGAGTAATCCCGTACTATAAAATATATAAACCTGAAATTTACCACTTAATAATTTATTCTTAATTTAATTAGGAAGTCTAATATCAATTTTTACCAATTTAAGATTATTCTTAATTTCTAAAATTTTGTATATTCTAATTAATATAATTCCTCAGTTCTTTGAATCTCCTTAGTTTAAATTAATAATTTACTTGTAAGCTTGTTCATAAAATTAAATTTTTAATAACTGAATCTTCACAATTTCAATAATTTATTAATATCATAATTAATTTAATTACAAACAAAATAAGACTTCTAAATTTTATAAGCTTAGTTTCAGAGCCTAATATTTCAATATTTTCTTATAAAAGATTTTAAATTTCTAAGGGTTTATTTTATTTTATTTTATTTTATTTTTCAAGCTTTCAACTAATCTAATTAATTAGATTATTTTATCTTTTAAAGTTATTCCTTATCTATTACATATAAAAATTATTCTTAATTTAAATTAGAATTTTAACAGGGAAATTCCTTTTAACTTGAGTTTCTAAAACGTTGAACTTCGTGAATTTGATATTCATATTTCAATATTTATTCAAAGTTCACACAAATTTACCTAATAATTTTAGCATAAAAAATATTTGATAAGATTTCAATTTTTCCATGTTTTTCAACTACAAGTTTACAAATATTCTAACTTCTATTCTCCACATATAAAATCAAAGAAAATAAATTTAAAACTTACTAAAATTTTGGAATCGAAAATTAAAAGTAGTATACCTCTCTTCATCTTCTTCGCACGAACGACACCAACGACGCGCACAACTAGCTGCTGGATTTATTTATTATTATTATTATTATTTATTATTATTATTATTATTTATTTTTATTATTTCATGACCAACCCAGCAAGCTCTAGCTTTCACTTTCCAAATTCCTTCTTTCCAACGATCATCATCCCGAAAATCATCAATCACATTCAGCTCCTTCCACTAATCCAAAATCCAGCAGCCTGTCTTCTTCTTCGTTTCAACATCAAAACTCCAATTACAAACCAGAAAACTCAATTTTCGTCCAACAACATACAACACACCTACTATTGCATTCTTCATTTCAGTTCAAACGTGGTTACCACGAACAGCTGCAACATCATCAATATCTGAAATCTTTCCCTTCTTGATTCATGACCGGCAAGGCCCTACTCTCTTTCTCTTCTATTTTAACAATCGTGATTTAAAGGAACCCAAAAAAATCAGCTGCCATTGATTCTTTGAATTTCTGTAGAATGTCTAATAAAAAAACCCAAATTTCTTGTTCTTCACCACGTCAACATGTCCAAACAAAAGACAATTTGATTTACAACACGACCAGATTTTTCACCAGAATTTTAATCATCATCCTCCCTGTTTTAATAACTGAAAACCCCAGAAATGAACAGGACTTGCAATTTTCATCTTCCATTTTTCGGACGAACCAACCCACATCAATTCCTTTGAAACCGAGCCCAAACTCCCTCTCTGTTCTTCCTTCTTGATTCCTCTTTTTAACGCAGCAGCCCGGTTCTCTCGTTTTCCCAGCTTCAGTTTTCTTTTCTCAAATCAAGATTTTTCTTCCCCAAAAATTCAACTTCCTTCGATAAATCTCATCCCAAAGCCAGAAAAATCGGATCACAGTTTCTTTTCTTTTCTTTTCTTCCTGGTTCTTCATCGCCGCGGCAGCAGCAAACCAGCAAGCTGGTTTTCCTCTTCTTCACTCTGTTCGTGGTTCACGGCAGCCCAGCTGCTTCATCTTCATTCTGCAGCAGCGACGACCAGCACCAGCTCCAGCTTCCCAATGGTCAGCCGAACCAGAGCTTGGAGCCAACAACTAAACCGATGATGTTCTGTGTTAATTGTCGTTGGATGATCTACAGCTCTCACTGAAACCCAACCGTCTTCAGTCCCTCCACAAACCAGAGAAGAAGGCATCCAACCCAGCAATTCATTTCTTTACTTCCCCTGTTCTTCACTTCGAAGCTCTAATAAAAATCCCCAACTCTCAAATCCAGTTTCTCTTCTTTCACCGCCCCCTCTAATGCCCAGAAAATTCTAGGAATTTCTTCACGCGACATTACAACCCGAAAAATTCTGGTTTCCTCTTCAAGTTCCAAGTTTCGTCTTCTCTAATTGTTTTTATCCAGAAAACTCGATGAAAAACACCGCTTTCCAGTTCAATCTTCAAATTTCCAGATCTCTCGTTTGTATGTTTGTTTGTTTGTTTTTTGGTTAGTTTGGGCCATTATGCTAAAAAAACGAATTCCAAATTTTTTTTTCATAGTATTAATATTCTTATTATTTTTCTTTCTTCTTTCTTCCATTTACAATCATTTTCCTCAACCAATTTGAAGCCCTAAAATCAAATGCCCTTCTTTTTTTTTCTCTTGATTATTCGAACACTAATCCAAAATCCAAATTTTCTAAATTTCTCTTTTTTTTATAAGCTTTATTTTATTTATTTATTTCAAAACTCTGAGATTTTGGATTTTATTATTATTAATGCTTATTTTATTTTATTATTTTTTTCAATCAATTTTTTTCGTTAATTCAACTGATATTGATTGTCAATTTCTTATTATATATATTCTTTTCAAATTTATACATATTCGCAATGTGTCATAATCACGGAGTTACGGAGTGTTACAATAGACCCAATCCAAAACATTACAAACACTTTTAAATATTAGACGTTCAAACATTTATTTGTTTTAGTCAGAGTCTAAGACCGGAAGAGGGTTGAGATGCATCTCGGTAATCCTTGTGATCTCATCTAATTATAAAAAGTCTCGAGAAACTATCTAAAATCAGTCAAGTCCTTAGTATCACAGCCTAAGAGAGAGTACTTATCACAACTCACACCGTCTCCCAAAGACTTCGAGCTGTCATAGTCAGCTCTGGGTGAAAATACCTACGATCCGCCTTATAGCTCGACAATCTCAAGTAGTGACATATAGGAAATGTCACCTCGATCCACTTCAGGCTCGTCAATCGTACCGATACGTAGATTATTAATAAGTCATCATCTTATTTTAATTTTACAAGCAATCTCAAACACATCAGGCATCATACAATACCCTAGAGAATATGATCCATACTATGCTTGCAGACAAAATGCATGGGTAAGCAATAAAATCTAGATGCATATGCTCCTTGTCATGCATGTCATATTTAAGTAAATCTAAGTGCAAGACCATGTCATAAACTAATTATGCATGGATTATATACTTCATCATACGTCACACATCATTCACACAGACCAAGCAATTTCAATCAGTTTCCTAGTAAAATTTTAATAACTTAGAACTATTCAATTAAATGCTTTGAATCTTGAATTCATATAATGCATATGAGTAAGGAAGTCACGCACACCTAAATTTCTGAACGTCCCCCTTTCTGTTCGCCGCTAGTATTTGCTCTAAGAGGGTTGATTTGCAATACTAAATTTATTATAATGATTATTTATAAGTTCTTAACTTTTTTATTTTAATAGCAGTAAATTTTCCTAGTCAAGGTTTCATAATAATTTCATGACTTATAATTTAAGAAATTTTAACTTAATCAAAATGATTTTAGTGATCAACTCCACGCATTAAGTTTTATAAGTATTCTATAATTTCTTAGGCTCTATGATTTAAATAAATCATTCATAAAATAAGAATAATTACGAACAAAATAAGACTTCTAATTGTCAAGACTTTAGTCTTTTTTTTCATATTTGAAATTTCTAATCTCTTTTCCATTAACGTAATTCACCATAAGCTGTTCTAATATTCAAATTTACTGTTATTCAATCAAAATTCCATCATCAAGAATACAACCCAAAATCTGTTTCTTTTCATCAATTAATCCCTACCAATCGTTCCATTCATTTTAATTATCCAAATAAAATCATCCAATTGCAAAGCAAATTCACAAACTCCAAAACCAAAGTTTTAAATGTCTTACCTCCCCTGTTTTCCATTGTCGGTCGAACCAGAGTTTGGAATAACAGTTGATGCTGCTCCTTCTCTGTTGGACGTTCTGCAACTCAACCAAAAACTAGGTTGCGTTCCCTTCAATCGTGCTCGAACTAAATCATGAACCAAGAATCTCTTCCTCACTTCCACCGTTTTCACCAACCGGCCGAACGAACAGCTGAAACACTATAGATTGTATCCCATCTAGCTTTTGTTGGACCACCTGAAACTCAATCAAGAATGACCGTGCTCCGGCTCCTCGTGCTTCAATCCAACCACAAACTAAAGAAGGAATTTAAAATCAGAATTCGTCATCTGATTTCGTTCTCCCTCTGTTTTCCCAATCCACATCCCAGAATTTGGACCACAGTAGTGGTGCGTCCTCGCTCCTCTGTTTTGTGCCTCTGTTTCAGTCGTCTTCATCTCCTGTTCGTTCGGCTTCGATAGCAGCAGCAGCTGCAATGGCAGCAGCAGGTGCATTGCCCCCCTTGTTCTTTGCTCCACTGCTCATGCAGCGACTAGGAGCTTCTTCATTTCATCTTCCTCTTCATCCAATCACGACACTCACCCCTTCTTCGTCTTCATCTTTCCATCGTCCCACGGCAGTCAGCAGCAGCAACGGAGGGAGTAGTAGCAGCAGCTGCAACACACCATGGTCCTGCAACGATGGTTCGGAGCAGCAATAATATGCAGCGATGGGGACGGCACCAGCAGCTGTTCCTCGGCTTCATTGTCTAACAGCAACAACAGAGTGACATTGCTATCGTTCCGGTCCTTCCTTTGTTGGCCACACTGAGCCACCATCCATCTTCATCTTCATTCTTCATGAATCGGCAGCAGCAACATCAACAGAGCAACTGTGCTCTGCTCCCACTCCCCTGTTTCAGTCCTCTTCTCCTTCGAATTCTGCAGTTCAACGTCCAAGCAGCAGCAGCTTACCATTCCTCTTCTTTACATTTCTTTACTCATGCTGCGGATCAACTTCTTCTCCTTTACACACTAACAGCTGCAGCTCGCTGATCAATTTCACATGGCAATTGCTCTGTCTTCACGCACGAATCACCTTTCTATTCCTTCTTCCTTTACAAAGTCACTGCCAACCATTCTTCCACCAGTTACCAGATTCACGACCAAAACCAGAGTATTCTAGTTCAATCTTCAAACTTTCCAGAATTCTTTTTTTTTTTTTCTAATCATGTCAATATATATATAAATAACATCATTATAATTTTTTTGTTTATTCTCAAGTACATATATATACATATATATCTATTTTAATCTTTAGTCACACACACACACACACATGATTATACACATTTTGACCTTTTGATTGTTTTGATTTATATTGCCCTTATTATAAGTGCATAAGTATATATTTATTATTTATTTAACCTTGTTATGAATTTATAAGATTATAGATGTATATATTAATCTCTTTGATATTTATGTACCACTCACTTTATATACGTAGACCTTAGTATAATTTTATGTATTAATAATATCCTTTTCTTTATACTCCACTCATTTCATTGTCAGGAAATTATATGTAATAAGATATATATATATATATATATATTTTTTTTTTCACTTCCACTAATATTTATTGTCAATCTCCTATTTTATTTCATTTTTATAACTACTCGCAACGTAGCACGATCACAGAATTTCGGGGTGTTACAATCCTCTTCACGATCTGACAAGCATAAAATGCACAAACTAGCATCAACGCATACTCAAATCTGCAATCCACCATGTTTCTGTCTTGCGTTCTTCATTTTCTCAACCAAAAATTTTCTAAAATCGCACCACACAAAGATTTCCAAACTAGAAACTTAGACTAGAGACTAGTGAAAATCAAATCTCATCCCAAAATTTCAAAACCAGAAATTTAAACCAACAATCTGGTTTCTTTAGTCACGGTTAGCAGCTCCTGAAACCAAGATCAACACCAATTAGCTATATTACACCCCACGGCCAACAAACAACGACTTCCAACCATATATGCACATAATGCTTCTTCATTCTTCTCAAGCCAACCGTAGCAGCAGCAACAGAGCAGCCTTGCTCTCCTTCCACTTCCTCTCTCTATTCGTCGCACCAACCAAACACCAGTAGCATCCCATCTTCCCCAATTTATTCCTCTTTTTATGGACCAGTTGCACACCGAGAATCAGCTGCAACAGTTGCTCTTCTTCTTTGCTTCATTTTCTTCTTCGCTTCATTTTCTTCTTCTTTTGGCATAGTAGCAGCAGCAATAACAGCAACAGTAGCCACAACTTCTTCTTCATACCAGATTTTCTTTTCCATCAATTCGTCCAACACCCAAATCATAAGTCACGTTTGCCCCAAAATAGAGATGCTCCTCCTCTGTTTTCTATTCTTCTCCGTTACCCTGCTTTTCTTCATTCTGAAGCAGTAGTAGCAGTGGCAGTAGCAATAACAATAGCAGCAACAGAGCACCGTTGCTCTGCTTTCTCTTCTTCCCTCTGTTTGAGCAACGACAATCCAAAGCAGTAGCAGCCTACTGATTTTCCTTCTTCTTCTCTTCTTTGCATCGTCTTCTTCCTCTTCTCGGTTCTTCTTCATTTGCCGCCCAACCAGAGCATTCTGGTTTGTTTCCTGAGGTTCTAGAGCTCTTCTTCGGTTTCTCTCTTCCACTGCCCACTCAAACAGCCAACATTTATTTAAAAGTTTAGGATATGGTTATCAGTTTATACATACGTACATACACACACACACACACACACACATATATATATATATATATATTTATTCCAAACCTACCCATTTTAACATATGAACCTTATTATAGGTTTCATAAGATTACATACACTTTTAATCTTTTTGATTTTTTTCAATCATCGATTTATTCCATATTTCCAATTACTATTTTTATCAATCGATAAAATTTTCTAATACTACATTTCATCATATATATGTTATATTATTTTTATTATTGTTATTTTTTCTAGCTAAATCAACTAATATTAATTTTAAATTTATTATTTTATTTCATTTTATACCTTCTCGCAACGTGGTGATCACAAAGTTACGGGGTGTTACAATCTACCCCCCTTAAATAAAATTTTGTCTTCGAAATTTGGGTCGAATGGACTCATATTGTCAATTAGTCTACATTTCTCAAGACTCATCACGCTTCCGCTGCGCTACTCTGATCCTACACTGAGAATCGTTCCACGTTCCACCAAATCATATTTCTTAGATTCATGAATACAACTAGGGTATTTATCCACCCACATTAGATTCATCGTCTTGCAATGCCACCAGATATGAACTTATTGCTTCTTTGAAAATATTCTCTGAAAAACCATTAAAATTTTCTCAAATCTTTCACACAACTGAGCAAAACTATACTGATAATCACCTTCTAGCTTCAGACCTCTTGTCTTCAATTTCCATTGATGATTTTTGGAATAATGTACGTCTTATTTCCATTGGAAAGATTGTGAATGTAGCCTTCTTTCTGAATTAATCATGAGAAGAACTACGAATTCACAATCTCTGGCGTGGTTTGCTACAAAACTATGATATTCTAATCTGGGTATCACATGTGACACCCAAGACATATCCATAAAAGAATTGTGGAAGCTTACCAATAATCTGTTCTTTGTTCTTACATGTGATGAACTTAAGCTATTCCAACATTTTTGTTTTCATTCATCATGTAGTCTGGCAATTTTCGTAGTAAACCACTGTAGCTTTTTGAAATAAGGTTCTGGCACAGATGGCTCAAATAGGTACTTATCAAATTGTCTTATTCTATCATTTTGGCCTTGGGCGACTGCCTTCTTACAGATGCCCTATACTGAGAAATCAATGGTCATTATCTAGAATTAACTATTGCAGTAGTAGAGGGTAGATCATACTAACTAGAAATACCGTGTGAAACATCTATTCTAAGAATGATAGTTGGAGCCTTGGAGATCCAAGAATTAGAAGGGGATTGTTCGACGAACAACAAAGAATTTAAACCACCAAGTTCGGCATTGATCTTTAGGAGAACATTTGTTAGGTATTGATCATTAACCCTTGTTGGAACAATGCATTAAGTCACAATACCAAAATCAGTTAGACATTTCTTCATCCACAAACCATATATAGGAGATGTTTTCTTCTTTGGCAACAGACAAAGAAGAAATTGAGATGTTCCAAAAGGTTTGGCTTATATCTGTTCAAACATCTGCTAAACTCGGATAGAAAGAAGAATTCTCCTAGCCTGAGGGTTCTCTTCGAATATATCAAATGGGTGACTGATGACAATTCCTTTGGGTCTTCACATTTCATAAGATCTCAACAACACTAATCAAATTCTAAGTTGATTTACTTCAACCTTCCAATGAGAACCCTAAAAGTCCAGCTACTACACTTATTGTCCAATAACCTAACATATTCAATTTAAATCCCAACAAGCTTAAATCCCTTCCATTATTCATGAATTTGTAGGCTCAAGATCATTCTTCAATTACTTCCTTTCCACTTATACCCTTTCACGTTTCTCGTACTAAGGTGACTCTAGGTGCATAGTCTCTAAGTTCTCGATTTGTCTCAGTTGTCTAAGGGTTTATTCTTCTAAGTCGGTAGCATTTCATCTATTTTTGGGTATAGGAGTTTGGGTTATAATACTTAAATGATCAAACTACATATATAACAAACAGTCATCCAACAACCAAACAAACAATACACGCTAGCACAATGCAATCCCGAAGCTTCCATCTATGCTTCCAAGTCCGTGTGCCCCATCCCACACTCACCCTTCCACATAGACTTCTGCCCAGAATTACATTACACCCAAATAATGGTGCAAGTGTATCAATATCTATGACTGCAACTATCCCACCATTGTTAATTGAGCTCCTAGTTAAAAATAGCGCGACAGTGCACCCACATAAGTGTTCTAAGGCTGACGCAAGCCCCACCATACTGTACCGCCCCATCCCAGTACAATATAGTGCGTATAAGTTCAGTCAAAGAAATCGATCACTCACCAAATATGGTCTGTCATTCTCCGAATCGAGGATTCCTCCGTACCCCCAAATTCTTATGCACCCCATCCTACATAGAGACCAGAGATACAGGCTTCTCCCAAACTCGGGTCCTGACCAAACAAGTGTGCGTTCAAACACGTTATCAGTCTCTAACCTATGCCCGAAAGTCTTTTAATTTATTTATGATCCACTGTGCCTTTGAGACAACACTCGGTTTCTACCTAGACCTATGGTCATGGTGTTTAACTCCATTGCATCTCTTGTGATGCCATAATTCCCGAATCAGACTTGTTCCCAAGTAGGGATCAACCTTCAAGGACATCTTCCTTAAGTTGGGGATCAAACCATCAGGGACAATGCACCTTCTAAGAGTGGCACCCACCCTCAAGAACACCTTTATAGGGCCAACCCATCGGGGCACTCTTTCCAAAGAAGGCACCAACCATATGAAGACCACTACAAAGATAAACCATCAAGGGTACCTCTTCCAAGAACGGCAATTAACCTTCAGGGGTACCTTCCTCAAGAAGAGATCAACTATCAAGAACACCCTTCAACATTCAAGTCACACCTATAATCAGTGACTTAGGTACTCTAGCATCACTTCACTCTTACCTAGATCTCTACCCATACTACCCATTTTCAAAATCATATCCAAGAAAATTCATTTTTCGATGAAATTAAATCCGATAAAATTCATTTTTAGTGAAAATCAAATTCAGTAAAATCTTCATTTCAGTGAAAATTATATCCGGTGAACTCAAATCTAGCCCAGTATATCATATTACTAAGCTCTGATACCATATTTGTAACACCCCAATTTTCAACCGGACCTCCGTTTACACTTTACCTCACGTGTGGATTGTCGCCCGTTGAAAATCGGAATGCTGCTTAAAATTTTCTTCTATCAAATTTTTTTTCTTCAAGATTAAGTTCTTAGCCATTAGTTCTCAGGACAATGTCTATATAAATTTTTTATACAAAACAAACGACCAAATAATTTCTCAATACATTCACCAGATTACTTAAGATAAATTATGAACAATGCAGCGAAATAACTTTAAAATAAATTAAACAAGAAAAGTCATTTAAAGATAAAACAACTAAAGTTAAAACCAACGTAAATACATTAAAAATAATCTAGTAAAATACATAAAACATGACCTCCAAGTCTTGTATCCCGGACGACCTCCCCAGTTGGGCATCCAATTAAACTGTGAATCTTCTGATATAAGTTATTATACTCTACGTCCATATGTACCTAAAAAATAAAGTGGGAGTGAGCTTGAAAGCCCAGTAGATCGTTCCTACACATTACATGCATTATACAGACCCAATCCAAAACATTACAAACACTTTCAAATATTAGGTGTTTCAAACATTCATTTAGTTCTTCGTCAAAGTCTAAGACCGGAAGAGGGTTGAGATGCATCTCGGTATTTCCTTTGATCCAATCTAATCGTAATCATAGAGGCCTCAAGTACTGATACTATCTAAAATCAGTCATATCTCAGTATTACAGTCTAAGATAGAGTACTTATCTAGACTCGTACCGTCTCCCAAAGACTTTGAGCTGTCGTAAGCAGCTCCGGGTGGGAATACCTAAGATTTGCTTGCGGCTCGACAATCGCACCGGTACGTGGATTCTTAATAAACCATCGTCTTATTCTTGTTTTACAAACAATCTCAATCACATCAAGCATCATACTACATATTAGAAAATATAATCCAAACTATGCTTGCAAGTTAACATGATAAGGTGCATGAATAAAAAATAGGATCTAAATGTATATTTTCCTAGTCATGCATGCCATAATTGAGAAAATCTAAGTGCAAGATCATGTCATGAACTAATTACGCATGGATTAAATAATTCATCATACATCACTCATCATTCAAATAAGCCAAACAATTTCAATCAATTTTCTAATAAAATTCTAATAACCTAGAACTATTCAAACAAATGTTTTGAATGTTAAATCCATATAATACATATGAGCAAGGAAGTCACGCCCACCTGATTTTTCCGTTCTTCAGGGCGACCTTGCTTTCCTTCGAGATGCTCGATACTCAAAATCTACAATCTGTAATTCAACAATTAATGAGATTCATTAATTTTCTAATTCACATTTAGTCTTATTCAATTTATTTTTAGACTTAAATAATTTCTAAAATAATTATGTATTCTAGATATCAGTTTCAATAAATTTTGAATTATTGCTCAATTCTAGAATTTTATATATTCTAATTAAAATAGTTTCTAAGCCTTTTAAATTTTACTTAATTTGTCATTAAGACTTTAATAATTAATTTTCAAGTTTCTAAGATTTATTTACGTCTAAATAAATTTATTTTTAAGTTCTTATTTCTTTTTGTTTCTCAACTTCCTTTTTAAATTTCCTAAACATTCTAAAATTAGTTAGAAGATTCTAATAATAAATAAATAATTTAATTCCTTTAAACATTTAAACCTTTAATTTGAATTTAGTTCAAGATTATCGAATTTCAATAGACAAAACAAAATAATTTGATTTTAATACCTTTCTCTGTCTTCTTCTCCCGAACGAAGCCCAAACAATAGTAGCCGCATCGTCTTTGTCTTTTCCTCGTCTTCATGGAACAAAGAACACACTAGCCGTAAATTAAAAGAAAAATTTCTTAGTAATATGCACAAAATAGAGTTGCGCCTTCCTCGCAGGCACTCACGAACGCAACAGCAAAATCCCATACCACTATTCATCTTCTTCAACCACAGCCAACAACAACACCCAAAATTTCACAACATCCTCTTCACGATCTGGCAAGCACAAAATGCACAAACTAGCATCAATGCATACTCAAATCTGCAATCCGCCATGTTTCTCTCTTTCGTTATTCATTTTCTCAACCAAAAATTTTCTAAAATTGCACCAGACACCAAGATTTCCAAACTAGAAACTAGTGAAATAGGGATTATGTTTTGTATGTCATCAGACAGGGCATTTGGCTAGAAATTGTCCTACAAAGGCACCAGCTCTTGCTCCTCAGCAGTTGCAGCAAACACATGGGCAGAGTAGTGGTCCACAGTAGAGACAACGACCACAGTTCCAACCACAACAAAGGAACCAGGCCCGACTGTATGCTGTAGACGCCCAGACTAATCCCACCCCAACAGTGGAAGGTAATTTCTTTTGTTTGGCATTGCTGTCCAAGTCTTGTTTGATTCGGGTGCCACTAGATCTGTTATTTCTGAGAACTTAGTAGATAGGTTACAATTGGTAACGAGTCCATTGCCAGTGACATTAGATGTGGCCACACCCATAGGGACTATTGTGAGTTCGAGGAAATACTGTAGATGTGACCTTAGGTTTGGAGACAAGCTAATTTCAGCTGATCTCTGTACACTCTATTTTCATGGATATGACATGATATTGGGTATGGATTGGCTGACCCAATATCAAGCACAGATCGATTGTCAGAGACGAAGAGTGACGGTGAAACTACCATCTAGTGGGATGTTGAAGATAGATGGAGACATGCAGAGATTGCCAAGGAGCCCTACGTTAGCCATGTTTTATTTTATAAAACAGAAAGAGGACTTCAGGCAATTATTAGAAGAGGATACCGAAAAGTCTAAGGAAATACAGGATATACTTGTAGTGAGAGAATATGCGGATGCGTTCCCTGATGATCTACCAGGACTCCCACCACACAGACAGTTAGAGTTCAAGATTGAGTTGCATCCAGGTGGTGACAAGATGTATCAGAATCTCAAGAAAACCTACTGGTGGAAGGGTATGAAAAGGGACATAGTGTAACACCCCAATTTTTTATTGGACTTTCGTTCACGTGTTTCATCACGTGTGGATCGTCGCCCGATGAAAATCGAGATGCTACTAAAATTCTCTTCTATTGAAAATATCTTTTTCCTCAAAGTTCAGTGCAAAATCCTTAATTCTCAAGTCTAAGTCCATAAAGATATCATGTAGAATATAGAAAATCAGAGTAACTTTTTCAAAAGTCATAAGTAAAGCAGCGGAAATCCTTAAAATCATTACCTCAGACTGAAATCATTTAAACAAATAAAGTCATTTAAAGACAAAATAACTGCATTAAAATAACATATTTA
>JAJIYU010002524.1:0-29867 GCA_030144865.1 Tinospora cordifolia
TTGTTCTTGATGATACAATATAAATGATGTAATAGATGTAATAGTGTGATGGTTTTCACACTTAATATCTAACAATACCTAGATTCGTCTCTTCTTGTAATTACCTCCTCATCCTTTTCAAGCCTAGCCACCACAGAATGATCTTTCTTCTTCCCAAACCCATCCTAGAGTGATCTTAATCCATTTCCATCGTTTTCCAATAGATTCTCAAGGAAATAGTGAAGAAGAAGGACATATTTTGCGCGAAGTGGGTTGCTATGACTTCACAAATTGTAGCGAGCAAGGTAAACATTGATACTCATGTAGAGTACTTGTTTTTAATCATGGTCGTGCATTTTTCTAAGTGCATACTCATTATTTTGGTATCAAAGATCAGTTAAAGGGGGGAAAAGTATCCATTGAGGCAAACAAAGAGGAAACACGTACAACAAGGTATAATACACATCCCATTGGATTAAAATATGCATTTTAAGTCTAGTGTAGGAATATTGAAGCACCATGAATGAGAGGAAGTGGAGGAAACTCGCACGAACATGCAGTTTTTGGAAAATCGCACGACTATCGCAAGAACACCAATTCCTACGACAGTAACTAGAACAAAACAATGATATTGCTTTCTATTTTGACCACTATACACATACCACTAACTATTTAGGTTAGGGGATTGTTTAATTGAGATTTGAAACATTTAAACTGCATTAACGTTTGCAGTAAATCTTAAAGATTGAAGAATTCAAATTATTGGAACAATAAAGCAAGGACCAAGAGAACCAGATAATCAGGTGGCGATGATTACCTTATTACCTAGTCTTATTTAAGTTTTAAATATTGTACGTGATTATTGTAACGACTCATATTTTTGGACATTGAGTTGATGAACTTGACTTGTACTATTATATATTAATTAGTGAATTATAAATAAAAATACATAATTTTATGGGTATTGTATAATTTAATGTGTGAATTAAATAAAAATACTTGATTTTTGGAAATAAAATTAATTAATGTGGGAAATAAAATAAAATAATATGATGAGATAAATTAATACAATACATTAATTCTTGCATACATATATAAATATATACATACATACATACATACATACATACATATATATATATATATATATATATATATATATATATATATATATCTGTGTGTGTGTGTGTATAGTGGATGAAGCAAATAAATGATTAGGTGTATATTTATTTAATTAAGGAATGATTGCTTGGTTGGGAATAGCAATAAAATTAATTGAATAAATAAAAATGTTAGATAAAGGATTATTTGTTGGAAATGAAAAAAATTAAGTAAATTAATAAATGATAAGATAATATTGGTGAGGTGTATGATAATTTCTCATTTTATGAAAAGATGAATTATGAGATAATGTGCATGAGGTGTCAAGATAATTAAGCCACTTTTGTTGACTTATTTAGATGGTGGGACCTACCTACAAATCCAACTATAAATATCCCATTGCACACCTCATTTTTCATTCATTCCATCCTCTCTTCATTTGCTCATCATTCGAGAAGGAGGAAGGAAAAAAGGACAGAAAGAAGAGAAAAACTGAAAGAAAAAAAAAAGAAAAAAGGAAAGAAGAGAGAGAGAAAGAAGAGAAAAAAAAAGAAAGAGAAAGAAGAAAGAGAAAGAAGAAAGAGAGGGAAGAAAAGGAAGGAAAGAAAAGAGGAAAGAGGAGTTGTCTGTTTTCGAGGATTCGATATTTTGGATAAATTATTTTTCTTTCTTTTTAATTCTGAATTATTATAGAAATTGTAAATTTTAGTTTTATAAAAATTAATATTTATGAAATACTTATTAAGCATATGTGTAACATAGAAATTAATATTTATGTATTGAACTGCCAAATTTATAAAAGTGGCTAGTTATTGTGTATCAAAGGTGAGACACATGTCGACAATACATATTTGTAGTATTTTGAGTCAATATTAAAGGCTTAATTGACCTTGTCAATTTGAATGGTCGACGATAGTTAGGTTTAGTTATAATTGACTACAATTGACCAAGTCAATCTTTTGATTGACCAAGGACCATAAAGTTAGATTTGAACCAAGTTTTATGTAGATATTAAGAAACTAAGTTGATCATGCAAGATCAAAAGTCAGCAAGACGTGACCGATCACTAGAGGAACACTGGGAGCTGAACATCTTTGTGAGTAATATTTTCTAATTTATCAATTAACTTGTTATTCTGTTATAAATGAAATGTTCTTACATATTGAAATGCATTTGCAATCTTTAAATGTGATTCAAATGAAAATGTATACTGAATATCGAGGTCCGGGTGCGGGTTAGGGTACTGGATGTGGTAGAGCATTGAAGACGAGTAGCTTTCGTACTCGGGGGTACGGTCTGGCCAGGTCTATTAATTGGGCTCCCCTAGAGAATTGAAGATGAGTGGCTATCATACTCGGGGGTATGGTCGGGCCAGGTTTATCAATTGGGCTCCCCTAGAGCATTGAGGATGAGTGGCTATCATACTCGGGGGTACGTTATGGCCAGGTCTATCAATTGACTCCCTGTGATATGATATGAGTATATGCTTAATCGTCAGGTTTCACCCGCTTGAGTGGATTTATGTATTTTTGGCATTAAAAACATTTTCAAAATGAAAGGTGCACGACTGCATTGTGGATTTAGCATTCATTAACTATTGGACTCATTCGCATTATTATTATTGTACATTCATACATGACATTATGTTTCTAAAATTTTTGTTCTAAGTTATAGATTAGGTTACTTTATTCACTGAGCCGCTGTGAAAAAAATTGGCTCACTACTCTAACATTTCATGTTCTTGTATAGCGTACCACGTTTATTTTGTAGGTTTCCTCATGCTGTTTACTATTTTGAGACTTAGTATAATGTACAGGAAGTGAAGAAAATATTATAGATATTTTGACTTAGACATTTCTCTACTGTTACATTTAAGACACTGTATATATATGTTTAACTTATAAAAAAAATTTCTACTGCAATTATTTGTTCTAGTTGCTTTCACATTTATTATGCTTACTCTGGTAGTGACGTATAGTGGTTTTAAGAGGCTTAATAGTGTTTTGGCGAGCTCTATTTTAGAAAGGGTTTGTTAGAACACTGTGCCGGTCAGTTCATCCTTCTCCATAAGGAAGGGGTCCCGATAATGTTGGTATTAGAGCCCATTGGGTGTTAACCTAAGGAACCTCAGAGTAATCGCAGAATTTAGCAAAACCGTAGGAATGACTTATAGTAGCATTGTGAAATTTCAAACGAAAACTTTCTGACTTTTGATTGACAGGAAGAAGAACCGAGTGAGAATGAACATATTATGAGGGGAATTTGACTATTATTGAGAGTTAGAAAGTTTTAAGATTTAGAATTTGAACCTAGGGGATTAAAGTATTACTTGGAGATAACTACCTTAACGCGTAGTTATCTTTTGTTACAATCACTAAAAATTGTGGTCTGCTTAATTTGGGGAATTAATAGAAGTTTAACATTTTATGTAGACCACGATGCCTCCTCGATGTAGGGGACCGCGTAAGATCCCGAAGCCGGTGCCACCACCACCACCTCTGATTCAGCCTGAATAGGATTTCATCCAGAGGCTCGAGGCTATGATTAGGGTATCTACTGAGGCTACTCAGGCCTAAACAACCTTATTGAGAGAGAGTCTGGATAGAATTGAGGTTAAGAAATAGAAGGTTGAGCCAGTAGCACCCCTTGTACTAGTTGTACCTGAGAGAGCTGCAGACCATGCAAAGGTAGCCCCAGTGAGACAAGGGGATGAGGCTACTCATGATCGCCTTCTGAAGATGTTTCTGAATTTGAGACCCAAGGAGTTCCATGGGGGTCTAAGTTTGGACATAGCAGATAACTGACTTCACAACATTGAGAAGAACGCTGAGATGTTGAAGTCATCAGAGGAAAACCAGGTACTCTTTGCTAAACATATGCTCAAAGATGAGGCCGCGATCTGGTAGAAGGCCACCTAGATTATAGAGTGTCAGATTACTACATGGGCCCATTTTTGAGAATTATTCTTGAGCACTTATGTTCCTGAGACAATGTGGGAGCATAAGAAGGTAAAGTTTCTAACTCTACGACAGGAAGACATGTCGGTAAGGGGGTACACCCAAAAATTTCTCTGATTGGAGGCGTGTGGACCTAAGTTAGTGGGTAACTCGAGGGAGAGAATATGATTCTTCCATCGAGGGCTAAGGGCAAATATTAGGTAGGCAACATTGACATCTACTGATGCTACTCTTGAAACCATCCAGAGACAGGCGCTACAGTTCGAGACTGATGGGAGAGATTAACCCCCGATGGTTTAGATAGTACAGGGTGCCACAATATAGCCGCAGCAGCAGTTACGACCCCAACAGTAGTTATAGCCCCAGTTATTGACTCTGGGAAATTATCAAGGTGAAGCTCGAGTAGTTAGATACCCGAAGAAGAGGAAGTACTTGGGAGGACAGTCCTGAGAAGAGCAGAGTTAGCCACCTCCCTTAGTCCCGATCGTTGCCACCTTAGTTCAGACATATCAGCCAGTGGGACAACCACTGACTCAGTATGGGGCCCAAGGTAGTGGTAGAGATTCAAGACATAGAGGTTATATGTTATCAGTGTGGTCAGATTATATGTTATCAGTGTAATCAGCCAGGCCACAGACGACATGACTGCCCTATGCTTGTTCCAGCTTCCAGTGCACTACTACTATTACTCGAGGGAGAGTATATGCCATCACACAACCTGATCTGGAGGCTACCACGACTCTTGTAGAAGGTATCATTTCTATTTTAGATTCTACCTTATATGTGTTGATTGATACTGGCTCTACCTTATCATTCATCTCTAGACATGCTAAAGACAGATTGGGATTTAAATCCCTTAGGGCATCCACCTGGCTCATGTTGAGTACTGCAGTAGGGGAACACATTTACCCTAATCTAATTTGTGAGGGTTGTGTGTTGAGGTTGGGTGACTTTTAGACCATTGTTGACCTTTGGATGTTACAGTTCTTAGAGTTTGATGTTATATTAGGAATGGACTGGCTAGCCATGTACCATGCGCACGTCGACTGTTTTGCCAAGAGGGTCGTATTTCATATACCACGACAACCTATTATCATCTTTCAGGGTAGTGCTTCTAATAGATTGAGAACCCGAGGTAGAATGGCGACTCAGTATGAGATTGATACTCTAGTCAGTCTAACCACTATAGATGAGAGACCTTCATGGGCGAGTATGGTTGAGATTCCTATTGTTAGAGACTTTCCTAGTGTGTTTCTTGGGGATTTACCCGGCTTGCCTCCTAAGCGGGAAATCGATTTCATTATTGAGGTTATTCCAAGGACACAACCTATTTCGATTCCTTTTTATCGAATGATGCCTAAGGAATTGCAGGGATTGAAAGTCTAGCTAGAGGAATTGATGAGTAAGGGTTTTATTACCCCTAGTGTGTCTCCTTGGAGTGCTTTAGTGCTGTTTGTGAGGAAGAAAGACGGGAGCTGCCATTTGTGTATCGACTATCAGTAGTTGAACAAGGTGACAGTAAAGAACAAGTACCCTCTTCCATTCATTGATGATTTGTTTGACCAGCTCAGAGGTGCCACTGTGTTTTCAAAGATAGATCTAAGATCTGGGTACCATCAACTGAGGGTTAGGGAGGCGGATCTATCGAAGAGGGCCTTTCGAACTTGTTATGGAGACTATGAGTTCCTAGTCATGTCGTTTGGTGTGATAAATGCCCCTGCGATGCTCATGGACTAATGCATGGAGTGTTTCGTCCCTATCTCGACTCCTTTGTCATTATCTTTATTGATGATATTCTCATTTACTCAAAAACTAGGGAGGAACAAGTACAAGTTTTGGTTGACAGAAGTCTGATTTTTAGGCCATGTGGCAGGAGTCGATGGTATTTCTGTAGATCCAGCGAAGGTCGAGACTATTATTAGTTGGCTAAGACCTACCACAATGATGGAGATTCGTAGCTTTCTGGGTTTGGCAGGTTATTATTGTAGATTTGTGCAGAATTTCTCAAGGATTGTTGCACCTATGACAAAACTTACCCAAAAGGATGTGTCGTAAGCATGGAAGGATAACTGTGAGGAGGCCTTTCTTAAGCTGAAGCGTCATTTGACATCTGTGCCAGTACTTGTGTTACTTGAACCTGGCCATGAGTTGGTGATCTATACAGATGCATGTGAGACAGGCCTTGGGTGTGTATTGATGCAGGGAGACCAAATGATTTCTTATGCCTCACGACAGTTGAAGGTGCATGAGAGAAATTACCCTGTCCATGATTTAGAGCTGGCAGTAGTGGTGTTTGCGTTCAAGATTTGGTTGCACTATTTGTATGGCGAGTGTTTTACACTTTATTCAGATCACAAGAGCGTCAAGTACGTGTTTTCTCAGAGAGATTTGAATATGAGGCAGAGGAGATGGATAGAGCTTCTTAAGGATTACGATTTTACCATTGAGTACCATTTTGGAAAAACCAATGTAGTGGCTAATGCGTTGAGCAGAGTATTGCAACACCTATGAATTTTGTACGAATTTCAAATAAAATATTTCGTTTTCAGATATAAACTGTGTGTACTCTAAAGTACGAAATAAATTAAATTAATTAGAAAACATTGATATCCGAGAATAAATAATATATATATATATATACACATATGCACACGGATTTATGAATTACATAAATACAAGTATATAAAAATACTTGGTGGTAAAATAATAATAATAATAATAATAATATTATTATTACATAATATGTGAATATGTATATAGATGAATATACATAATTGAATGTATGGAGATCAATATGTGTAAATTTATAACATTTTTATTAAATAAAAATGTTATATACTTTAAGTATAACATTATATAAGTCAAAATTTATAATAATCTAGTTGTATTTACTTAAATAATTTTATATAAAGTAGTATAACATTATCTAAGTATGAATTATAACATTTATAAAATTTTTAACAATTTATTTAATGGTATAAGGTATGTATATATATATAAGAGAGGCGCGCACGAGTTCGGCGATTTTGCCGAACTCGCACACGTGTGCAGAAGAATCGCACGATTTTGGCAATCTGGCTGAAATCGTGCGGCCAGGATCAAAGGATCCAGAAATAAAAAAAAGGAAATAATCGAAAAAACCAAAAAATGAGAAAAATAGAAAGAAAATTTGAAAAAAAAGTTGAAAAAAAACCCTAAAAATCTATTATTTGAATTGAGCTGCCAAAACCCAATAAAAATAGAAATTTTCTATTTGAAAAATACTGAAAGTTACTAATTTTCACTTCCCTAAACTCTATATAAAGGACCCTTAGTGCTCGCATTCTTTTCATTCTAAATCAAGAGCATACTAGTCCCTCTTGATTATCTCTAGCCTTCTTATTGGTAACCCCCTCAGTTCTTGAGTAATCTTGAACTATTCTTGAGTGCTCTTGAGAGTTTTTGAGTGTTTAGAAGCTTTGGAGTAACGAAACTTTGCCGAATTTCAGAAGTGTGCGGAAGAGATTTATTTTAAGGTGGAAGTGATTTCTCAAACCCCCTATTTTATTTCTTCAGTTTGATATCATGTTCATGTATATTTAATTTCAGTTTGGTGTGTTTATTATGTTTGAATAACATGTTTTATTTATGTTTTTTGTGAAAAAAATAAATATATATATATATATATTTCAGATTTACATGTACACTATGAAATCATATCATGATTAGATTATACATGTTTAGATTTATTTTAGAACATGATGCATATTAAGTATTTACTTTCATGTTTTCAATGTTTATATGCTGAGATTATTTTTATTTAATTTTTTTTGAGCATGATTTATTTATGATTCATAATTATGAGATTTAATGAAAGATGATGAGATTAAGAATCACGTACTGTCACAGTAGACATGAGGGTCATTGTGGGTGTTCTTTACATGTGATTAGTTCACATGGGTGATGTCCCAAAATGCTTGGAATATGGATTAGGCCCTAAGTCCAATAAAATTTCACAAAAAAAAGTCTTTTCACTCAAGGGAGGTATTTTGATAAAGAACATCAAGGGCTTTGAAACCCTTTCAGTCTAATTTACAACTATAAACCAAAATGTTGTTTGAAACGCCTAATGATTTATAAGTGTTTGAATTTGAATGTGTTATTAATGCTAAATTAGTAATTTAGTGGTTTTGAAAAAGATCCACTGTGCTATGTGTTCACCCTTTCCTTCTATTTTTTAGAAAATTGAATTACATGAAGACCATAAATATTAGTTGAATTCTTTTTTCTTATTATTTAGAAAGTTTCTAATTTCTATGTAAGGATATGTTGTCCAAGTTTTGAATTTTTGCTGTTATAGTTTTTCTTCAAGATTGAATTATATAATCAATTTTATTCAATTAATAGAGTTATAAATTTTTTTTATTTCTTATATTATTGCCTTATTAAATTCTTAAATTTGAGTGATGTACTCTTAAATGCAAATAAGACAAGAAATAATTAAAATAGAAAGTCAAGTTATGTACTTGTGAAGTAACACCGGCCCGACCCGCCTTGTGGTAAAGTCTAAATTGAAAGTCTCGGGGGTTGGAGTGTTACACGTACGGGTCGAAACAGCTTGTGTGGCTAGACATATGTCTCAAGAGTGGAGGATGATTGATTATGTGACAGTGATGAGTATCCACGAGACTTTGACCGAGACTAGAGTCAATGAACAGATAAAAACCCAGCCGGTGCTAGTTGCTGAGATCATGGAGGTTCAACCTCATGACATTGATGATGTGATGTACTGAGAGTGGGTAGATGACCCTTCTCGTGGGGAGTGGTCAATTGACAGTGATGGTGTACTGAGGTTCAGGGGATGATTGTGGGTACTAGACAACCCTTGCCTAAGACAGGGAGTACTAGCAGAAATGCACCGCTTAAGGTATACCGTTCATCCAGGCGCTAATAAGATGTATCATGATGCTCGACGTACTTATTGATAGCCAAGGATGAAGTGAGATATTGCGGCCTTTGTGTAGAGATGTGACATGTACTAGCAGATTAAGGCTGACCACTAGAGACTCGGTGGTTTACTACAGCCCTTGGTTATTCTTGAGTGGAAATAGGAGCACATCACTATGGATTTTGTGGTGGGATAACCCCAGACTTAGTAGAGACACGATACTATTTGGGTTATTGTTGACAGTTTGACTAAGGCTTCTCATTTTCTCTTGATTCATATCAGGGATTCGGTTGAGAAGTTGAGTCGATTATATATCCGAGAGATTATGAGATTACATGGGGTTCCAGTGTCCATTGTATCTGATAGGGATGCTCAGTTTACATCCCATTTTTGGCAGAGCTTGCAGAGATAGTTGAGGACTATGGTAAGCTTGAGCACAACCTTCTATCAACAAACTGATGGCCAGTCAGAGAGAGTGATCTAGACTCTAGAAGATATGCTCCGTGCATGCGTTCTTGATTTTGGTGGTAGCTAGGAGGATCATTTGGCATTGTGTGAGTTTGCATACAATAACAGCTACCTGACGAGTATCGAAGTGGCACTATTTGAGGCATTATATGGTTGACCTTGCCGATCACTAGATTATTAGGTCGAGGTTGGTGACATAGCAGTTTTAGGCCCTACTTTTGTATAGGAGCAGAATGAGAAAATCCAATAGATCTGTTAGAACATGAAGGCGGCTCAGGATCGACAAAAGAGTTATACGAATAACCAGAGAAAGATCCTTGAGTTTGATGTTAGTGATCATGTATTGCTTCGGATTTCTCCTCGGAAGGGGCAGACTCGTTTTGGTGTTTTAGGGAAACTCGCTCCGAGATACATTGGACCTTTTGAGATCCTCGAGATGATAGGTCCTATGGCTTACCGATTGACATTGTTGTCTCAGCTAGTGGGAGTACATAATGCATTTCATTTGTCAATACTGAGGAAGTACTACCCCGACCTCTCACATGTGTTGGATTGGAGACAAGTTGAGTTGCGAGAGGATTGTTCATATGATGAGGCTCTGGTAGCTCTCATTGATGACACCGTGAAGAAACTGCACAACAAGGAGATATCAATGATATGTGTATGTTGACAGTTTCATGGCATCAAGTAAGACACCTGGGAGCTGGAAGATTACATGGCAAGTCATTTCCCTAATATTATGAGAGTCACTTCTTGATCTTTCATTATTATAGTAAATTTTGAGGACGACATTTGTTTTAAGGAGGGGAGACTGTAACGACCCGTATTTTTGGACATTGAGTTGATGGGCTCGACTTGTATTTTCATGTATTAATTAGTGAATTATAAATAAAAATACATAATTTTACGAGTATTGTATAATTTAATGTGTGAATTAAAATAAAATAAAATAACATGATGAGATAAATTAATACAATACATTAATTCTTGCATACATATATACATACATACATACATATATATATATATATGTATTGGATGAAGCAAATAAATGATTAGTTGTATACTTATTTAATTAAGGAATGATTGCTTGATTGGGAATTGCAATAAAAATAATTGAATAAATAAAAATGTTGGATAAAAGATTATTTGTCGGAAGTGGAAAAAATTAAGTAAATTAATAAATGATAAGATAATATTGCTGAAGTGTAAGATAATTTCTCATTTTATGAAAAGATGAATTATAAGATAATGTGCATGAGATGTCAAGATAGTTAAGCCACATTTGTTGACTTATTTGGATGGTGGGGCCCACCCACAAATCCAACTATAAATACCCGATTGCACATTTCATTTTTCATTCATTCCATCCTTTCTTCATTTGCTCATCATCCGGAAAGGAGAAAGAACAAAAGGACAGAAAAAAGAGAGAAACAAAAAGAAAAAAAAAAGGAAAGAAAGAAAGAAGAAAGAGATAAACAAGAGAAAAAAAAAAGAAGAAAGAGAAAGAGGAGAGAGAAGGGAAGAAAAGGAAGGAAAGAAAAGATGAAAGAGGAGTTGCTCGTTTTCGAAGATTCGACATTTTGGGTAAATTACTTTTCCTTCTTTTTAATTTTGAATTATTAAAAAAATTATGAATTTTAGTTTTATAGTATAGTTTTAATAAATGCATTAGTTTAATGGGCAACCCAAAGCTAGGATGTATTTTTCTTAGGAATGAAATCACACAATATATATATATATATATATAATTGTGTTCAAATTGATGAGCAGAATACAAATTTGTACATTATTTGTACCCTTGTGGACCATAAGAATTTATATAGTAGCTGAAAGTCGACACATAGGAGTATTCCCATTAATACTGAAATTTTAGTTGACAAATACTGAAATGTCCAGAACGAAAATCTGAACTCAATGACACTGAAATTAAGATTTTTGGAAGTCAATGAATATATTAAATTCGTATTTATGCGATTTGAGGATTAATTAATAACTATAGAGAAAAATGTATATAGGGTAAAAATAATGTTAAATAATAGAAAAAATGTTATATAATATTGTATAGCATTATAGAATACTTATTAAGCAAATGTGTAACATAGAAATTAATATTTATGTATTGAACTGCCAAATTTATAAAAGTGTCTGGTTATTGTGTACCAAAGGTGGGACACATGTCGACAATACATGTTTATAGTATTTTGAGTTAATATTAAAGGCTTAATTGACCTTGTTAATCACGTTGACCTTGTCGATTTGATAGGTCGGCAATGGCTAGGTTTAGTTAGAATTGACTACAATTGACTAAGTCAATCCTTTGATAGACCGAAGACCATAAAGTTAGATCTGAACCAAGTTTTATATAGATATTAAGAAACTAAGTTGATCACGCAAGATCAAACATTAGCGGGACGCAACCGGTCACTAGAGGAGCACCGGGAGCTAAGCATCCTCGTGAGTAGTGTTTTCTAATTTATCACTTAACTTATTATTCTATCATAAATGAAATGTTTTTACATATTAAAATGCATTTGTAATCTTTAAATGTGATTTAAATGAAAATGTGCATTGCATATCGAGGTCCAGGTGCGGGTGAGGGTACTGGATGTGGTAGAGCATTAAAGACGAGTGACTGTCGTATCCAAGGGTACGGTCAGGCTAGTTCTATCAATTGGGCTTCCGTAGAGCATTGAGGAAGAGTAACTGTCGTACTCGGGGATACGGTCAAGCCAGGTCATCAATTGGCTCCTTGTGATATGATATGAGTAAAAGCCTAACCGTCGGGTTTCACCCGCTCGAGTGGATTTATATGTTTTCGGCATTAAAAACATTTTCAAAATGGAAGGTGCACTGCATTGTGGATTTAACATTCATTAACTATTGCACTCATTCGCATTATTATTATTATGGATTCATACATGACATTATTTTTCTAGAATTCTTGTTCTAAGTTATAGATTAGGTTACATTACTCACTGAGCCGCTGTGGACAAAATTGGCTCACTACTCTCACATTTCAGGTTCTTCTTCTGCGGTAAGGGGAAGAAGGTGGTTATCACGTAAAGTGCACCACGTTTATTTTGGTAAATTTTCTCATGCGATTTACTATTTTGAGAGTTAGTATAATATATAAGAAGAAATGAAAATATTGTAGATATTTTTACTTAGACATTTCGCTATTGCTACATTTAAGACACTGTATATATATGTTTAACTTATATAAAAAAATTCTACTATAATTATTTGTTCTAGTGGCTTTCGCATTTATTATGCTTACTCTGATAGTGATGTAAGGTGGTTTTAAGAGGCTTAATAGTGTTTTGGCGAGCTCTATTTTAGAGAGGGTTTGTTAGAATACTATGTCAGTCGGTTCGTCCTTCTCCATAAGGAAGGGGTCCCAACAATTATTGTTTATAGTATTTAAATGCATAGGAGCATGTTAGGGTGTACATGAACGTTGACTTGAAGCTATGATTTCTTATGCGTATATGCATGCCGTATAACATGATTAGTGTCTTCCTACTTGTTTACCCGTTTTCATAATGTGAGATTACATGATTATATATTATTGTTCATGAGATGATTAGTATACTTGATTCACATGTACAGTGATATATGTTCAATTATGAGATGATAAGTATGATAAAAATGAATCATTGCATAAAACTAAATTAAGTTAAATTAAGATTCAAACCATGTATCGACGTAGTAGTCCATGAAGGATCACTGTGGGTATTCTCACCATTGGAACAATGGTTAGTCCATAGTTCCCGATGGCAGAAGGTGAGACCCTAGTTCTTGGTGATGGAGCAATGGGTGAGACCCTAGCTCCTGGTTTGGGCGATGGGTGTGCTCCTATATCCCATTGGAATTTGGCACCTATGCATTTTCATTTTTTTTTCTCTTTATGATATGAAGATAATGATGAAACAACACCAAGAGTTAGTATTTCGGTTTAAATAACAACTGTTGAACAATTGAATGTTTGAAACGCATAATGTATGTTAAGTGTTTGCATGTTTAATATTTTGACATGAATAATACTATGGATGTACTATGTATGATCCACTGAGCTCTTGAACTCACCCCACATTTCTATTTCAGATGACCTTTGAAATGGTTTGAGTTACGGTATAGCTAGGTACTTATTGATAGCTGTAGACTTTACTAGGGAGGTCGTGATTCGATTTATTTTATTTCTATTCATGAATAGTAGTGGAATGGACATATGACCCTTTTTAATTTTCCTTGTGTTGGTGACTTTTGGAGTTAGTATTGGGCCATATTGGCCCCTTTTTAGATTATTACATGAACACTTTATGTCTAGTTTCATTTAGTTTAATCCATGGGTTTTGATGAGATTTATCATATGTTATCTCTTATTAATATTTCTTGGTATGTCCATTGAGATGAATATATGTATACATGTGTCTGCATCGTTGATGATATTGGATCGATGGTAGAAATAGTAATGTCGGGACCCCTTCCTTAGGATGAAGGACGAACCAACCGGCATAGTGTCCCAACAAACCCGCCCGCAAGCCGAGCTTGCCAAGACGCTGTTAAGCCTCAACATACAACACCACATCACATACTTTCAGAGTAATCATAAGGAATGTAGAAGAAATTTAATACACGAACACGAATAAGATTTGATATTTATCCAAAATGGGACATTATAACATGTCTAGCAACGGGAGTGACTATCCATTATATACAAGCTTTCCTCACCCCTATACATAGGTCCTAACCTTCAAAATACAATAACAGAAAGGAAAATACAAAGAAGTCCTACCAAAAAGAATAAGGGAATGCAACTCTATGAGATGACCACTCCCTTGCCCTTACTCGCTGCTGAAGAACCTGAAAAGTTAGAGTAGTAAGCCTAATTGTCCACGACGGCTCAGTGAGTAATGCAGTATAATTCAAACTTAAAACAAATATTCCACAATTAAATCATGTGCCATGAATGCATGAGCAATAGCATATGCAAGTGAATGCAACAATAAACACAATTCAAATTCATAATGCAGTCGTGCACCTTCATTCAAAAACAGTTAAATAATGAAAACATTTGCCGAGGCTCGCAAGCTCTCCGAGGCGACTAAAAATTACTCGAGCGGGTTGCAGACAATTAGGCGCATCGTGTCGACTTCGATTAGGTCTTATTGCCGACGCCATCATCGTAACGACCAACCAGGACTTATTGCCATTGCCTTATAGTGACGGCCCGATTAGGTCTTATTGTTGTTGCCATCATCGTAAGCCCACAGAACCCCCTAGTGGGCACTCTGTGCTAGGTGGTCACCTCTCGGGGTCATATGAAAGACCGACACAACTCACCTTAACCCTGTACTCTCGGACCTCGAGAGTCGGTGCACTTTTCATTTATAACCCATTTAAAAGGATGCAGATTTATCACAATATGTAATCTCATTTTCAAAATGCACAGAATAACAAGCTCTAAGAAATGAGTTAGAAAACACTACTCACAGGGATGCTCCGCTCCCGATGCTCCTCTCGCGACTGGTCCCGTCCCGCTAGCACTTAGTCCTGCGAAACTGATGCAACTTCGTTACATTAATATGAGACTTGGCTCACTCTAATTCTGCATCATTGGTTAATCAATTACTTGACCTAGTCAAGAATAGTTCACATACGTTCGTTCACCTTGCCTTGGTTACTAAATCCATTTGATTGACCTCGGTCAATCTTGGTCAACCCTAGTCAACTCATCATTTGCTGACCTAGCTGGTCAACAGAGTCACACAGGGTCAATTCTGGTCTTCATGGAGTCAATTGGGCCAAAAGGGGTCAATCATTCCCAATTTCCATTACTTAGGCACAAACCTAAACTTATGACCCTATTTGCGCAATTATTTTCCTAATTTTTCTGCGGGCAATCCGTTTATCGGATTTGCGTCAAACCGTGCAAAACTGTTCTAGACTTCCTAAAGTTTCCTCAAAATTTTAAATTACAATTTTTGGACCTCATTTACTAAGGTTTCTAAGCATGATAACAAAAACTGCATAGATTTCGTATCCCCTGTGATAGGCAGTGACTGTTTGCCTTAGTTGACCTAGCTACACACATCAGAATGTCTTGAAATTTTGTAAGCAACTTCTAGACATATCTAAGGGTCTCTACACCAAATTTCAGGTCAATCTATCATGGTTTGGTGAGTCAATGTTATCTCAGAAATTTTGGCCAGATTGTAGGAAATTTCTGGGTTCAAGGATTCTACTATCTTCTAGTGTTCTTTTCCCTCATTAAATCACCATTCTATGGGTTATTTCTTGTGTCTACTTACAGTTTACAGGTCATACCACATCCACTAATCACAACAACTTCGAATTAGTAGCATGCAACATCAAAAACCTGTCTATCATTCCCTCAATATTCTGCTATATTCTAAAGAACACAAGGAATTTGCTCTAACACCCTACAATCATGATATATTTGCATGTATAACACGACACATCCACAAGAGTTCAAGGTCAAGTCTTTATACCTTTCTAGAACCTCTACTATGGGGTCTACAATGCCTCTAGTTCCAGCCCGAAAGGGTGCCTTTAGGTATCCTGAATATAGCTCTTATTCTAGTCTCAAACTCTTTCTGTTGGCATTGTTGCAATAGAAAGTCTAACAGTCAGCAACAGTGACTTATAAAACACATTAAACGTTTCAGTTTCTTATTCCTACCACCTGGACACTTGAATATTCATGATGAGGAGTAGAATGATGGATTTTTACCTCAGGGACGTGCCTAGAGTGGTCTAAGAGTGAGTTTTTCCAAGGTTGCTCAAGCTGTCTCTGTTACACAGTTGTGACAGCAAATAAGTAATCAACTTCAAGGGTCCTAAAATCATGTACAAGGCCCTATTTTTCATTCTCTAACTCTTGGAGATCAAAGTACATGCAAAAATGAGGGGAGTTGTAATACCCTGAAATCTTGCGAACGTAACTGCAAGTAATATAAAATAATAATAATAACAATATGAAAAATATATATTTTTGAATTAATAATGTTTAATTAAATAATACGGATTTTTCGAGCTTCACAAAATATAAATGAAATAGGGGTTGATCTGAATGATCAGTACATTAAAATTCTAGATTGTTTGAAAAAGAAAATAAATATTTGTTACTAATGATTCAGGCTACTGCTGTTAAACGTGGGAAATGAAGAAGAATGAAGAAGATGGAGCAGAGAATGAAGAGAGTGCTGTCCGTGATGCAGGGCGGTCTTTCACACACGGGGGAAAGAGGACGGTGAAGCTGCAGAAATTTGAATCCTCTGGGTGTGAGACGAACAGCAGTTGGTATTGCATTTGGGTGTTGCAGTAGCTGCCGAACGGAAATTGGAATCTGCTGGGGGTGACGAACAGAGAGGGATGGCAGGAAAACAGAGGAACGGGAGCTGGAAACGAAACTGAGGGAAAAATTCTTTGTCTGAACTGCAGCATGGTCCCGGTTGCAGTTGAAGTTGAAATTTCTGTGATTGGCATGTTAATCAATGGCTGCTGGCAGAAATCCAAAGAAGAACACAGAAATCGGAAAGATGGAGTGGCTGGGTTTGGACCGTGAAATCTGAGGTTCTGTGAAGATTGGTGTGTCTTAGTGTGTTTGTTTTGAATTCCATGATGTTGGTCAATCGTGAGAACGGGTGAAGGAGATGACTGAAACAAGGGGGGAAATAGCAGTTTCTTCATCAGCTAGTCCGTGACCGGAGTAAGGGAAGTAAAGAAACGAATTGCTGGTTTTGATTTCCTTCTTTAGCTCATGGTTGGATTGGAGCATGATGGAGTTGAAGCAAAAATCTAATCTTGGTTCAATTGAGGTCGTTCAACCGACGGGGAAGGAACAATAACCACCGTCAACGGTGCTTCAAATTTGGTTCGGCCGGTTGATCACAATAAGTAAGGTAAGAATTTAAAATTTTAGTAGGCTATTTCACTAATAAAATTATAATGGAAGTTATTAATCTAACTTGGATTTTAATAAGGAAATTATTGTATAGTTTACTACCAATATAACATGAATTGGAATCTAACATAATATAAATAAATTGATACGAATAAATGAGAACAAATAAAGTTTTAATAAATTCAACTATCTTATAATTACAAAATATTAAGAGATGAGGAACAAAAATTAACTAATGGATCCTTCATGCATTCATTTCAGTATTTAATTTTGGTATTTAAATTAAGATCATTAAAATAAATACTTATTCAAGTAGTTAAACATCTAAATTATGAAATTAAATGAATGAAAATTGTTTGGAGTGATACTCGATAATAATAATAATACTAATAATAGTACAAATTGTAACAAAACTTTATTGATAGGAAAAGACTAGAAATCTTAACTGCGAACGAGACTAAAGACTGGATAAATAGAAGTCTTATTTTGTTCATAATTAAATTAATCACGATGTTAATAAATTATTTAAATCTTGGAGATAAGCTATTATAAATCTAATCAGAAAGAAATGAATTGTAAAACTTAAAACGTGATGACGATAATTTTAGTTTTAAAGTAAAGGTTTAACTTAAAAGAATTACAAATTTTCCTACAATATAAACATAACCAGTAATGGCAAATTAGGAGATTTGAAATTTTTGAAATTGTTCTATTTTAATTATATGAAATTCCGAAAAGGTAGGGATAACTCAAAATTGGCCAAAGTTGATATTTAAACCTTATAATTAATTTAGAAACTATTTAATTTTGAGAATGTCGTAGACTAGATTTAATATGGAATAGAAACTGAGAAGATTTTTATTTATTTCTAAATTTCAGTTTTGATAATGCGATAATGTCGGATTATTCAGAGGAAGGCAAGGTCGCCCTAAGGAACGACGGAATCAGGTCGGCGTGACTTCCTTGCTCCTATGTATTATGCGGATTTAAGATTCAAAGCATTTGATTGAATAGTTCTAGGTTATTAGAATTTTACTAGGAAATTGATTGAAATTGTTTGACTTCTTTGAATGATGTGTAATGTGTGATGAATTGTTTAATCCATGCATAATTAATTATGACATGATCTTGCATTTAAATTCACTCAGTTATGGCATGCATGAATAGGCAAATGTGTATCTAGATCCCTTTGTTTATTTATGCACCTCATCATGTGAACTTGCAAGGATAGTTTGGGTTATATATTCTAGTGTAATTGTATGATGATTGATGTGATTGAGATTGTTTGTAAAACGAAAAAACAAGACGATGGTTTATTAAGAATCCACGTACTGGTGCGATTGACGAGCCGTAAGGCGGATTGTAGGTATTCCCACCCTGAGCTGCCTGCGACAGCTCGAAGTCTTTGGAAGACAGTATGAGTTTAGATAATTACCTTCGCTTGGACTGTGATACTGAGATATGATTCATTTTAAATGGTACCACCTGAGGCCTCTATGATTATGATTGGATTGGATCACAGGGAATACCGAGAGGCATGTCAATCCTTTTCCTGTTTTGACTTCGACCAAAATTAAATGAATGTTTGAAACGCCTTATGTTTGAAAGTGTTTGTAATGTTTTGAATTGGGTCGGTATAATGCATGTGATGTGTAGGATTGATCCACTGAGCTTTCGAGCTCACTCCCATTTCTATCTTTCAGGTACACATGGACTTAGAATGTTGTAGGCTATGTCAGAAGACTCGCACTCTGATTTGGACACCTCATGGGGAGGTCGTTCGAGATAGGTAACTTGGAAGTCATATTTTATGTATTTTTACTGGATTGTTTTAATATATTTACATTGGTTTCACTTCGATTGTTTTATCTTTCAATGGCTTTCCTTGTGTAACGATTTTGGTTTAAATAAATGGTTTAAAAGTATTCCACTGCATTGCTTATGATTTATTCAGTAAAATTATTGTGATTTTCTATTTTGCACAGAATATCTTCATAGAAATTGACTAGAGAACTAAAGTTAATGAATTTGATTTGGAAGAAAAGATTTTGACAGAACGAAACCTAACATAGCATCTCGATTTTCATTAGGCGACGATCCACACGTGAGGTAACACGTGAACGGAGGTCCGGTCGAAAATTGGGGTGTTACAGGAAGGAACCATTTTACCTTCAAAAAGGAATTGGAAATGGCCAAGGTCCAAGGCTCCAAAGATGGTTCCAGCACACACTTCCTGATTTTTCTAGGTTTAAAAAGTGTGGACAGCCCTCTTCTTGATGATTTCTGCTTCAGATGGCTCCAAGACTGGGCAAACTACTTGTGGGACCTTGTAGGTAGTGGTACAAGCTTCAAATCAAACTATAGTTTGCAAGAATTGGTTGAGAATTGAGGGAATTCTTACTTGGAAAGTTGGTTACAGAATCTGAAAATTTTGGAATTGAGCTCAAAGAAGGCCTTTTTGTTGCATGGGGGTGCTTGCTTGGCAATGGTGTGGATGACATGTGGCTTCCAGGTGGCACTTAACATCACATGCTAGATGCCCAATTGGCAGCATTTGTTGGCCAAATTGGAGGCCATTAAGTGACGGCCAAAACCATGGATCATAAACCATGTGTTCCCATGGTTTTTGTGCTAAAAAATGGCCAAAAATACTAGAATTTCGTAAAAAATTCGGTCAAAAATCACACAAACGGACAAAAGAATCATGGGGGAGGCTTATTTGGGCGCATAGGCCAGTTCGGGCGCGGGCTCAGGCCTGCGCCCTCTGGTGCGTTGGGACGGGCCACAGGCCCGTCTATATGGGTTGTGGTTAATCGATTTCCAATGCACAATAAGAATTCAATTAATAGGTTAAGTTAAGTTTATATCCGAGAGATTGTAAGATTACATGGGGTACCTGTGGCCATTGTTTCAGATAGAGATGCTAGGTTCACGTCTCGCTTGTAGCAGAACTTGTAGACACAACTAGGAGCAAGGGTGAACTTGTATACAACTTTCCATCCATAGAGAGATGGGCAGTCTGAGAGAGTGATCTAGGTTTTAGAAGGTATTCTCCGTGCATGTGTTCTTAATTTTGGGGGTAGTTGAGAGGATCATTTGGAATTATGTAAATTTACTTATAATAACGGCTACCAGGCTAGCATTGGTATGGTGACATTTGAGGCATTGTATTGTCAACCATTCAAGTTTTTCGCTTGTTGGGCGGAGACCACGAACAGAGCTATTTTGGGTACCACTTTTGTACAAAAATATAATGAGAAAATTAATCAAGTTTGTCAAAATATGAAAGTTGCATAGGACAAACAGAAGAGTTATTTTAATAATCGTAGAAAAGTCTTTGAGTTTGTCGTCGATAACCATGTACTTATCTGGATTTCACCCCGAAGAGGGCAGACACAGGTTCAGATTACAGGAAAACTCGCTCCAAGGTTTATTGGACCTTTTGAGATACTTGAGAGTGTAGGTTTTGTCGCATAATGATTGGCATTACCACCTTAGCTAGCAGGGGTACATAATATTTTTCATGTATTGATGTTACTTAGTATTACCATGATCCCTCACACATTATCGATTGGAGAGACATTAGATTGCAAGAGGACTACACAATTGGCAAGGCACTGGTAGCTATTATCGATCAGACAGTAAAGAAATTGCGCAACAAGGAGATGCCTTTGATTCATACACGTTGGCAGTTCCACGATGCCAAGCAGGACACTTGGGATCGAGGGGATTTTAGGCGTAGTTTGCGCCCTGAGTTCATGGGTGTCACCTCTTGAGATTGGGTTCAATTATGTTAAAATTTCAAGGTCAAAATTTTTTTAGGATGGAGAGACTGTAATGACATGTATTTTTAGACATTGAGTCGATGAGTTTGACATGTATTTTTATGTATAAGTTAATGAATTATGAATAAAAAATACATGATTTTATGACATTTATGTAATTTTTTAAGTTATAAACGAAAAAAATAATTGATGTATAAAAAATAATAATAAAGTGGTGCTAAAAATGTAATTTATAAAGAGATTTAGAAAAATAAATAAATAAACATATGTATACATGGATGAGTACCTAATGAGGGGAACAATTATTAGTTGAGAAATACATTATTTAATGAAAATAAGATGCATGAGCCCACAAGAGAAAAAAATTAATGAGCTGTTGCTTGAGAAAAAAAATAAAATAAAATGAATTATTTAATGAGCTCATAATGGAGAGTGAATAGTTTGAAATAAATTATTAATGAAGAAGGCATGGTGAGACCATGATAGGAGAGAAAAAAAGAAATAAAAAGGTAAAGCCAAAATGTGGGACGGGATAAAGGGGAATAACTTTATCTATTTTGGTGGGACCCATAAATAAAGCTGTGTGTGTTGGGCTCCTCTTAATTTATTGTCATACTGAAAATCGGTCCGGAGAAAAAGATAACGGACAATGGAAAAAAAACCAGAGGAGAAAGAAAAAGGAAGAAAAGAAGAAAAAAGACACAATGTAATTTCTTAGAGATTTATTATTTTGGATAAATTAATTTTACTTCTTTTTAATATAAAATAGATAACGAGGTGATAAATTATTATTTTTCTAGTATAATCTTTAGTAAAAATAACAATTTATAGTGTAGCCAAAAATAGGGCATATATCCCCTTAAAGTAAAACAACATAAAATGTATATCATTGTATTAACATCATCGGATAGAATATAGATATATAATTTATTTATATTCATGTAGTGTCTAATAATTTATATGGTAATTAAAAATTAACACATAGGGGATATATGCATTACTAATAAAATTTTTATTGAGAGTACAAAAATATAGAGAATGAAATTCTAAAATAAATGACACCAACATTATGATTTTTTAAGATTGATTTATGGGTTAAATTTGTATTTATGCAACTAGATAAAATTAATAAATTAATATATATATATATATATATATATATATATATATTAATGTTATACAACATTATGAAATGTTTCACATGAAACAAAAATGCGTAACATAGTAAACGATTAATTATCCTATTGATGTACTGTACAACAAGATTTGGAAGATACTTGTTACGGTGTACCAAAAAGTGTGACTTGTATCAAACAACATAAGCTTTTAGTATTTGGTTCGATATTGTCGTGGTGCGATCGATAACCGGGAGAACATAGGAGATCGAGTTAGTCTATGAGTAGTAATTTGATTTATATACTTAAACTATTTATTTTACTTATTGTTGTTGCATAATTGGTTGCCACATGCATGCATTGCATATTGCATTAAGATATGACTGATTGACGGATCTTTAGATGTGCCAACTTGGCCTCAGGATGAGAGGTTCTGAGGTGCAAACATTGGATCGTGATAGTCTTGAGATAAGATTACAGATCTTCAAATGTGCCGACTTGGCCTAAGGATGAGAGGTTCTGAGATGCAAATATTGGATCATAATAGTTCTAAGATACGACTGATCAACGGATCTTTAGATATGTTGACCTCGCCTAAGGATGAGAGGTTTCAAGATGTGGATATTGGATCGTGATAGTCTTGAGATAAGAGTAGTACGTTGGTAGACTCTATGGATATAATTACAGTGGTGCATGACATACTCTACTATTTAGTGGGTGGCGACCGTACCACCTAGTAGTGGGCCACAATCATCAATTAAGGCAGTGTAATATTCCAAACTTTAATAACATGCAGACGTCATTTCAAAAACTTAAAATATAAATGAATTAATAAATAAATGGGGAGAAATATTCTATACCATGATCATGTAAAATAAGTAAGTAATGACGACTATGAGCAAGCGAAAATAATAATAATAATAATAATAATAATAATAATAATAATAATAATAATAATAATAATAATAATAATAATAATAATAATAATACATAAATAAAATATTTTTTGTATCCATGATCTAAATTGAATAAAAAAAATAGAAAAGGGGAGAATCGCATGGTTATGGAGGCACAGGACGTGCGAAGAAAAATAAATAAATAAATAAATCAAACTATTTAAAATAAACAAGTTTCACCTTTAAAAAAAATAAATAAATAAAACTTTTTATTCACTCAAACCTTGGGCAAGAAAAGATGAAAAACAGAAAGAAGAAGAAACAAAGGAAAAAAAAAAGAGCAAAATGTAGCTTGCTGTGTTTCACATCTGAGCGAAGAAGAAGGAGAAGCTATTGTGTAGCGTGACGAAGAAGAAGCAGCTTTGTGCATTTCCTGCGCAAAGGAGAAGACGAAGAAGATGTTGCATGCTGCATGAAGAAGAAGAAGAGCGTAGATCTATTGCGATTTGTGCATGAAGAAGAAGATGAAGGGGAAGACGATGACACAGTAGAAGAAGAACGAAGTAGCAGAAGCTGCCATTGTTGCATCTTCTGCGTGAAGACGAAGGAGAAGAAACACACAAGAAAGAAGAAGAATGAACAAAGAAGAGTGTTGTGTTCTCTACATGAAGAACGAAGCAACAGCTTGCTGCTGCGTTTTGGTGAGAATGAAGGAGGACGCACTGCTGCTATGCGTTTTCTGCATGAAGAAGAAGAAGACAAAGCTGAAACAAAAAGTAGAGGAAAGGGTTCATGATTTTTGGGTTTATATCTATGAAGATGATGCCCTAGCTTTCTAATTTCCTTGCACAAAAAAGCCCCATCAATGATGCCCTAGATTTCCAAGTTCTTGAAGGAAAAAGCTTCGAAAAAAATTAGATTTGCTGATTTTCGTCAGGGAGGTTTTTGAGAAGGTTTTGAGCACACAAAAGTCAGATTTGTAAAGAACAACCCTCACAACATATATTTCCAAGCTCAGATCTGTGATTCACTGAGCTATCAAGGTGGGTTCGAAGGTTTCGAAGCTCGAAACCAATGCGAACAAGTGAGCCGCATTTTCCCCTATTGAATGCATGATTTAACATCTTTATTTTTGTGAAATCTAAAAAATAGAGGGTTGTGCTTTGAACAAAATAGATTCAAGACATTGAGGCCTTGTTTTGGAGAGAAAATCAAAGGGTAAATGCGAAGCAAAGAGGTATAACGTTCAACTCCTACATCCTTGCGTTTCGATATTTAAAGTTAAGTGTTTTAACTTGTTGTGGATGTGAAAATTGAAATTTAGCACCCGAACCCTCACATTTTGGGCATTTGTTTTCAAAACCCTTTGCATTTTAAAACTTTTGTCTTGAACCCCCGCATGTGAGAGTCTCGTAATTGAAATCCCACATTCAAAACCTCCACATTAAGACCTTCGCATTTTGCAACCTTCATATGTGAGACTTTGCATTTCGAAGGCTCGCATGAAGATCTCACATTTTTGAAGGCCAACATTGGGGATCTCATATTTTCGAAACCGTCATAGTTTATTTTATTATTTTATTTTGGAATGGATTTGATGTGCAAAGCATTAAAGGAAATGACAAATAGTTGTGTGCACACGCAAGTGGTTCCATTTCAAAATATATAACTCGCGAGTACCCTAACATGTCCCTAGCCCGAGAATTTTTTTTTTTAATTTTGAGTGAATGGATAGTAGGGTTTTGGACTCAATTAAATTATTTTTATTTTATTTTTTCAGATTAAAAATTCGAGACTAGTGAGGTACGCGCAGAGGCCCAAGGGAACCGAAAGAAATGTGAGTGTGATTACTGTACTCTACCATTATTTGGATTTTAAATGTTGAACATGATGATTGATTATTTTGAATATGCATTTAGAAGAATGCTAGGTTTGTTCTTGAGTAACTAATGGTTGGAACGATTTGACTGAATGCTGAAGTAACATGACGATTGTATAAAATTGCTATGTTCACATGCTTAGATAACATGAAATGATTCATGCTATGATTGAATTACATGAATGTCAGTATGATTGATTTACATGTATCTTGAAGTGTTACTTGTGATGAATGTCTTGAGATGTAATGTCAAACTAAAGAAGATTAAATTAAAACTTTAAAACTCTACGTGTCGGGGCGATGACTGGCCTTTGAGTGTCATCGTGGACGTTCCCAACCTAGACTGTCTATGGGGTTGAGTGTCACTTAGGGCCTCACACCCCCGTAAGGGTCCTGAAAAGTAACCGACCCTTAGGCGTTACCTTCGAATTCGCTCCCGGACCACAGGGGAGCACCGAGAGAGGATCTCTTTCGACCTTCGTATACAACGAAATGACTAAATTAGGTGTTTGAAACACCTTAATGTAATAAAAATGTGTGCATATTTTGTATTTTGGTCTGAATAATGCTAGCAATGTTCTGTATGATCCATTGAGCTCTTGACCTCATCCCATTTTTCTTTTTTAGGTAACATGTGACGTCGCACGAGTTGACTGATGCTACGGAAGACTTGATTATTTTGTTGAAACCCCATTAGGGAGGTTGTTAATATTTTTTTTGTATATCTTACCTTTTCTGTATTTAATTTAAACAGGGCGTGTGCCCCCTCTTCTTTTTGGACTGATCAATTTACACGTGATTAAATATTTTGGGTTTATCAATAAATCTTTGGGCTACTAAAATTTTAGACTTTGAAGCTTCTCATTTTACTTGTAGTTTCACAGATCCATTTCATTTACTTAGAAATTTTATTTCAAAATTTAAAAAAAAAGTTCATGTCTATTTAAATTAATTTTATCATTGCTTGAAAGATAAACTAGAAAGACAATTTTGAAAGAAAGAAAAAGACAGAGGGAAATTGAATTAAGTAGCGCTTCGGTCCTCCGCGAATGACCGTTTTTCGACTTCTTCGAGTTTGGAGGGCTAGGGTGCTACAGGCAATATGGCCTAGACGATAGTCACATCCATCCAAAAATGGCAGTATGACCAAAGGATTCTTAAATTGAAAAAAATGATATCAAGTTTTAATACTAGACCTTTGAAACATATCATAATTCATGACATATTATGTTGTTACATTTTTTTATATGCGTTTGATGGTTGTTGTGCATCCTATCATTGTTTAAAAATTAATGTTTGCGAAAGGTTTTTTTTAAATGAATAATTATGATATTGTATATTGTGTTGTATGTAAAATACTAGATTTAAGTAGATAATGTTAACTTGCTACTCACTGTGCTCATTTTGGATATCGAGCGCGCTACTCTTAATCTTTCAGGTTCGTCCGGTGTTAATAAGGGGAAAAGCGTGGTGATCGCATGATCTTTCTGGCATATTTCACAATAAATTGTTTTTGTTGTTTTGTTATTTCGGCATTATAAATCAATATGTATAAATTTTAAAATATATAAAGTTAAACTGGACTCTGTTAATGTAAATAATGTTGAAGACTTTCATTGTTGTTATAACATTATTTCGCTTATTTTTTCATTGATACACTTTAAATATTATAAATAACTTGATGGTAAGGCTTAATAGTAGCCGGTTTCGATTGACGGAGTGGACTTGTCAAACTATTGTGTCAATTAGGCCACATGTAGGTTGTTATAGAAGAGGTACTAACAAAGATATATACAATCCATCTTGAGGGGGGAATATTAGAAACTAGTGATCAGTTGCAGTTTGAGTTACAGTTACATTACTTAACGTTGTTCTGTTACTTTATTATGACAGAATTGTATGGTTGCTCTCTTTTATAATAGAATTGAGTCTTGTGTATATAAGCTGGCTGATTATTAAAGAGAGGATTATCTTTGATATATGAGATTATAGTAACTTGACTTCTTCACCAATCCCTACAAAGTCCAAACAAGGGAAAGATACAAGGAAAAAAAAAAAAAAAAGAAAAACGAAAGTCCCCTAACCATTCAAGTCATTCAATTGCTTTCACTCTAGCTTTAGGTACAAGCAATAGAGGATTGTCTTTGCGAATGGCCAATCCTGGCTTATCTTTCATGTCCAATTCACCTGGGTGCATTCCATTTGGAAGGCTCCAATCGAAATTATTAATCAGATTAGCAAGTATCAACCGAGTCACCCTCGTAGCCAAGGACAATCCCTGGCAAATTCTCCTTCCTGCACCAAATGGAATGTAATGGAAGTCATTTCCTTGGTAATCAACTTCTGAATTGATGAATCGTTCTAGTTTGAAAGCCACAGGGTCGTCCCATTTCTTTGGGTCTCTTCCAATCGCATATGTGTTTACCATTAATTGACTTCCTTTAGGAATTGTGTAGTTCATAACTTCGCATGTCTCTGTTGCTCTGTGAGGAAGCAAGAATGTGACTGGTGGGTGCAACCTTAAGGTCTCTTTGAGACAAGCATGGAGGTATAGGAGGTTCGGCAAGTTGGATTCTTTAGCTTCTCTTGGTCCGACCACCGCCTTGAGTTCTTTCTGAACTTTCTGTAGGTTCTCCGGATTCCGTAGAAGCTCCGTCATTGCCCACTCGATCGTTGATGCGCTTGTGTCCGAACCAGGACCAAATACTTCCTGTAATTATGAGATACATGCATGACACAATCAATTCAGATAATCACAGGGCTTTTGTTGGAAAAAGTGATTATGAGAACCAATGGTGGTTATGTCATAATGGAAGAAATCTTACCAAGAGCAAGGCATCGATTTGAGGGTCGGTGAAGTCCGCTTGGATCAACTCATCCAAGAAGTCGTTTCTGGAATGATCTTTGCTTTCCCTTCTTTCTCTAACAATTGATGCCCATGACTCATTTATCCTATTCACACATTCAGCAGAAGCTTTCCTCAAACCTTGGAAAACTGTATCCCCAAGAATTGGGTAAAGATCAGCTAAATTAGGAATAGTAAGTATCATAAGCTGCTTAATGATACCCATCACACCAAGTTCATTGTAACTTTCATCATCATAATCGTACACATTCTGATTAAAAATAACAGACCCCAATACGTTAAGAATGCACGCAAAACTCACATCAGCAAACTTCACAGCTTCTCCTTCTTTCCTTCTAAGAAAACCCATCAATTCCTTCACTTTCTCCTCTCTAAGACCTGCCTGTGATTCCAACATCTTTGTAGAAAACTGCTCCGTTCTACATATCTTCCTCACCATTTTCCAGTGCTCGGTGCAATCAGCCCAGATCATAGAGTGCTCAAAGTGGCCTTTTACCCGGACGCTTTGAGGCACGGATCGACCCCACAACACCCGATCTTGTGTCTTTAAGACTTGCATCGCGGCGTCATGGGTCGAAGCTACGACCACTGGCTCGACTCCGAATTTGATTAGCATGAGTGGACCGTAGGCTTGAGCCACTTTGGAGAGCACGAGGTGAGGTTGTGTCCAGAGTTCGGGAAGTAAGGTTCCGATGAGGGGCCAGGAGAAGGGGCCTGGAGGAAGGTTCTTGGGAGAGGGTTTGAGGAGGAACAGAAGGGGAATGGGGACTGCTAAGACAAGGAAGAGAGGTAGAAACGCCAATAGAGAGAGACTAGATAGCTTGGGGATGGAGCTTGGGTCTAGTGTATGGTCACGTATTTATGGACGCATGCAGAGAATTAATTATTTGACATATTAAACATTCACGAAGAAGGAAATTATCACACTAGAGCCTAAAAAAGAGAGAATAAGTTGAATTGAAAAATCAGATATGATTGTCTTGTCTTTCTTTTCTATGATTTTAATTTGTTGTAAAAGAAGCTGCTCGGAAGAGAGGAAAAGGTTAGTCAAGCTAGCTATTATAAATAGATGAATCAATTTAACATTATTTTAGTTGTCTTGTTTTGTTAATTATATCTCTATCTTGATTTTTTTTTTTTTGGCCGGGATCGAGGAAGCCTATTTATATAACATATTAATAAGTTAGAAATATTTTATTTATTTATTTGTATATATTTTAAACTACTTAAATAAAAAATTTATTGTCTTTTTTCTCTTCTTCTATTACAGTTTAGTTAGGTAACTCAATAGTTAGTTTAGTTAGTTAGTTGTGTTACATGTACATGTATATATATCTATAACGGTAAAAGATCAAGAATATAGTGAATTTCATTTTTTTTTTCCTTTTTCTCATTTTCTTACTCTGTTTCCCGTTCTTTCTGTTTCTTCCTGCTACTTCTAGCTATTGTTTTTTTGTGTAATATGGTATCAGAGCACTTCATCATTCCGTTGTTATGATCTGTTTTCTATTTTTCTTTTCTCTCTTGTTCGTCTCTTCTGGAGTCTTTAATAGAGTTTCTAGTTTCAGGCAACAATCAATCTAGCAATGTTGACAGATTTGCAATAGAAGATGCATCTAGTCTATACTATCTTCATCACTCTGATAATCCTGGATTGGTGTTGGTTTCTCAAGTTCTCATAGGAGAAAACTATGCTTCCTGGAGTAGAGCAATAGTAATTGCTCTTTTTTGTCAAGAATAAGCTTGGTTTCATCAATGGATCTATTCTGAAACCTGATGGAAATGATCTCAATCTTCTAAATCTTTGGAACAAAAATAACAACATTATTACTTCTTGGATTTTAAATTCAGTGTCTAAAGAAATTTTTGCAAGTGTGATTTTCACTGATTCAGCACATGAAATAGGGCTTAATCTACAAGATCGTTTTCAACAAAGTAATGGTCCCAGGATTTTTCAATTAAAA